>JANHFL010003214.1:146461-160525 GCA_032468155.1 Oxyrhabdium leporinum | reverse complement strand
GTCACAAAAGCTGTTCACATGACTCCAGAACACTGCAACCGTCATAAATATGAACCAGTTGCCAAGCATCCAGATTTTGATCATGTGACCATGGGGATACTGCAACCGTCATAAGTATGAAAAAAAAAGTGCTGCTGTAACTTTGCACGGTCGCTAAATGAATGGTTGTAAGTTGAGGACTACCTGTATTTTCATCATAGTTCACCGATGGCACTCATTTAACAAAGTCTAATTGCTCCATGATTTCTTAAAAATATGTTTCAGGTTTCTGCTTTGTTCAGAGACGGAACAATTGGAGGTAATATCAACATTGCAGTTGTTGGCTTGATACTTTTGGAAGAAGAGCAGGTATAGTATATTCAATATTTTAAAGTAGAATAATTAAACTTGATTTTTAATCTTGATCTTGAATTCAGTTCTTGACATCACAGTGCAGAAGCATCTCAGTAGCCTCATAAGAGTAAACCAATCTTTCCTTAGCTTGGTGTCAAATGACAATTTCTAGAAATGCATGCTGTAAGAGAGCTTCAGAGAAACTACCTTTTATCATCGTAGTATTTGTACACTGTTGTATTTATCTTTATGAAAATGTAAGTTTAAAGAGAATAAACATATGAAACAGAATGTTCAAGATTGAGCTTGTTGATTTAATGCCCCAATTATGTTGTATAATTAATCTGTATGTTTCAAATTACTCATTCCCAGCTTAAGAAATTGCCTTCTTTTTTATAAATGTACATTCTGAATATTTGGTATTGAAACTTGGCCCTATTTCTCAGAGACGCTGCAAGCTCAATGCCTCATCCTCTGTCCCAATTGAGGCTAAATGTAAACTTCTCAGATCAGAGGCAGAGTATCAGGTATAGTATGGCCATAACTCCTAACTCATTCGCTACACTAGATCATTTCTCTGAGCAACAGATAATTGCAAAGGAAGAAGCCTGGATTCTGGAGCACCAGGCTTGTCACTAAAAAACTAATTTTAAGTGATTTCAGGAGTCCCATTATGACAGACCAAATTAAACTGCTTGGCTCTTCTCTCATAGAAGTCTGGAACTATAAGCAAAATTGCTCAACGATGTTCAAAGGATCTGGGCCAGACCACAGCATCACACATTGGCTGCTTCACAGAAGTGTTTAGCCAGAATATTTTTAACCACAGGTCAACAAATAATTAGGGGCTGATTCACACCTCTGGCTAAACTACAATGTGTGATATTGGCACATCCAATCAAGCCAAGAACAAACAAACCTCAGTATGGCTTTGTGTCTTGTATGAAGAGCCATTCTCTCAGGGGTTCACCCAGGTCAGATTCTATGTAGCCAAAGTTCAGAGAGAACTAGATCTCAGTCCAGTGAGGCCAGAGGTGAATAGGGCAGCCCACAGCAAAAAGAAGAGTTAATTTGTGTAAGCAATAACAGGCAAGTGAGGTATCAAGTGTCAAAAGCTGCAGCTGAAATTCAGCATAGCTAGAGGGAAACAGAGAATGCCAGGGCAGGGGTCAAGTTCCAAAAGGAGTGACAATTTGGAGAAAGAGAATGTGCATTTCACCAGGTAAAAACTGTTTCTCTGAGAAGACAAAAAAAAATGCACATTTAGGTTGGAATATCGTAGAGGTGATAGAATTGTGTTATGATTTAGAATTGGTTGACTGAATGGTCAGACTGATAGGCTTCTATGGCAGAAATGCTGCATGATTCAAGATTTCTAGCTCAATTCCCTCATAGTTCCTCCTCATTTCAAGGACCATTCTGGCCTCTTTCATTCTCGGTTATGAGAGATTGCCACTTCTGGACTGGCTTGAACCAGAATTGTTAACCATATTACGTAGTTGTCATGAAACATGATGAACCATGGTAGCATCACAAGCATGAAGGAATTTCAAATTTATTACCACCCTGAGGCCAGGTACAAACATGAAGGAAAAATCGGCATATTAATGAAATAATAACTTCATGTCTACCACTCAATTGTAATTGAAGGATTATATATGCATAGCCACACCAGCAGATGTGTTTTATGGTAAAAGAAAAGTGAGATCTTTTTATCTATTTCCATTTATCTATTCCATCTTTAATGAATATTTTTTATTCTAAGTGCATGTCTGGAGTATCCAATGAAATACTTGAAGGCACTTAAATGTGTTAGCTTGAGGTATCATCCTTTCCTTCTTAAGCCATGAAAGAAAAACTCCAGATTATCATTTCTCCAGTTGTTACAACAACATTGATGGTATATTTTCTAGTTTCCCATCAATTATTCCCCTCGTTTCTTTCCTTATTTTTTTTTTAGCTTTTGAATTGATTCCAAAACTCCTGTGCAGTAGAAAACTCTACTAGCAATGTAATGCTTCATTTTATGTGTGCTGAGCGATCAGGGCTCCTAACGTGACAGCTTAATTACACTGAATGTTTAGATTTTCATGCTTGGACCAGGTCCAACCTGAAAGAATAGGAAGAATAATCTTTTGATCTTACACCTGTGACATAATTTTCCTTTATATCTCTGGCTTGGAAGTGCTACTCCTCTAAAACTTTTGCTTGCAGTTCTGTTGCTTTTGAGACTATCCATAACCATATATGTGTGCCATTGATATATAAACAGAGCAAAAGGAGCTAAAAAAATTAGCTAGCAAATGGGGAAAAACTTACAGTTTAAAACCAACTATATTTTACAGTTCAGCTTTGAATTGATTAATCACTTGGAATTGTACATAGGAAAATGCCTTTGGCAGATCTTTCCCATAGTTTTTTCTTAATTTTTCTTCCTACATATTATTCTAAGAGAAAGAAATAGTACTAGACAAATCTCTTCAGAGATTTGTCTATCTCTCTCCCTGTAAAGACATTAAATATTTTTTGACATTGTTTGTTAAAGTGAGGTATGTCTTCTGGATTAATTTATTATTCAGTGTCCATGCTTAAGTCTAATGCTCAGAAACCATACCTTTGGGACTTGATGGTTTGGTAATTGACACATTTGGGAAGCAACTGATTTTGCTGTATAAATTACATTATGCTAATATTGTGGACAAGATCCAGCAGTAGCTATTGCCAACTTTTAGGAGCTGATAGTGACTGAAACAGACATATATCATCATGTTCCTCAAAAGGCTTATTTGATATGTATCAAGGGCTTGAATGGGTACAAAAATATCAATAAAATGTCCATTCATGTCAATCTGTCTTATTGGAATTCTAGCCTTTAAAGTTAATTAACTCTTCATAAAGTCTTTTCTTTCTTATAATCTATTCATAAGTGCAGACATTAATCCCATTTATGTAATAATGCTTTCCAAGATATTTGAACAAAATTCTTAGATAAAACAAAGTTCACTTCACCTCTTCTCCACTTAACCAGTCATCTTGTATTAGAGAAGAAAATGAAAATAGCTTCATATATCCTCTCTACATTCAACACTCTTCTCTCCTGATCACAGATATTTTAGGTATTTAGGTATATAGAACAGCAGGAAAGATAAAAAAAGAAGAGATAATATTAAATCCAGTATGTTTTTTTTCCCAGAGTTTTTGGAGTAAAACTTGAATGGCTTTAGTTACTATAGTCAGCCATCACCTGTGAAGGGTGATATCCTAAACAAATGGAGTTACCTGATTTCTTAACATAGTTTTTGAGAACTATTTCAGAAACCCGAACCATGAGTACAAGCAAGCATAGAGAAATTAGCATCACCCTCTAGTGGTCCTAATCTCAACATTTCTATGCCACTCAGCCATATCCAGGATACTGAGATACTCCATTTTTCGGAATATGATCCCTTCTCCACTACTATAAAAACTATAGGTGACTACTGGAAATTCCTTATTGATCAAAAATATATTACTTAGACTTCCAAGAAAGCAAATAGTCCATTGCAATCCAGATAAATTGAACATATTGCAAATCTCACTATGCTTATACAATTAACTAATGAAGAATTAGAATCTGCGGGACTCTGGTAATTCCAAGGATGAAATTATGGCTTTGGAAAGTCAAAATGTTTTCTTGAGGAAGTTTCTGGAAAATATCTGAAAATGATGGAACAGTTTTGTTTTGTTTTAATTAAGGAAAGTGAAGATTTGCCACTAATTTTGTAAAAATAATAATTATTCTAGAATTCCATATCTATTATCTCTTGCAATCATATTTTTCATAATCTTTATTTGCACTGGGTGACACAATGGCTCAGTTGTTAAGACACTGGGCTTGTCGGTTGGAAAGCTGTCAGCCCAGGTTTGAGACCCGAGAGTTGTGCAATGGAGTGAGCGCTCGTCTTTGCCTAGCTCAGCCTACCAACAGTTTGAAAGCATGCAAAAGCAAGTAGATAAATAGGTACCACTTCAATGGAGAGGAAACCGCACTCCATGTCATGCTGACCACATGACCACAGAAACATCTTCGGTCAACACTGGCTCAATGGCCTTGAAAAGGAGATGAGTGCCTCCCCCTATAGTCAGTAATGATCAGCAGAGTAAAATCTGCAAGGACTCCTTTCCTTTTCCTTTCCTTAATAGCAGTATGTCATTTGGTGAAGTAAATGGTTGAGATTTAAAAACAATACTCTATAGTTTTGTTTCTCTGTTTCTAGTGGGGAACACTGTTGCGAACTTGCAATTTTAGGAAGAGAAAACAACAAATACAATATTCTATGTTCCAAGGTGCCATATCAACCCATTGGATAAGCCACAAAAGAGAGTTAATGAGTCAGCTGAAGAGAGTTTGTGCAATAATAATCAATGCTCATTATTTATTGATCACTTGGCAGGATGCAAACCAGGCCTACCAATCTGGGGGCATCCAAGCCAAATATTTTTGCTAGGCAAGTCTGGTACTTTACTAAGTGCTTGATAAATATATTGGTTTTCCAGTCCTAGAAAGAACTCCTGTATGAAGGCTCTGATGGATTGCCTGGTCTTGGCTGGTGAGTTGCATTAGGCAATACAACCCTTTCTAATGAGTTTACATTAACAATAGGTCTTTGAAGTTCCTAAAAATGTCAAGTTGATTTTGCAAAGTAGACCGAAACATCAATTTATTTTGTCTAAACTGCTTTCATAGAAGAAAAATATTGGTGTTCTGTTGTTTCTCAAATCTAGCCCCAAAGTGCTGGTCTGTTTTTATTCAATTGCAAACTGTATTTTTTTTAAAACAAATTCCTGCTCATTTTTACTTTCCAATTTAAAAAAACCTGAGTGGAGGTGTTCCTTTGTTTGACTTGTCTGCAGTCGGGTCTTGTGATTAATCACCATGCTGATCATACCCTGAGTAGCTTTTGTCAGTGGCAGTCTGGGCTGATGGGAAAGGATGGCAGCCGCCATGACCATGCAATTTTACTGACTGGCTTTGACATCTGTTCCTGGAAAAATGAGCCTTGTAATACTTTAGGTAAGTCTTTTCTTACACTGGGCCACGAATGCACCAAGGACCTTTTGGCAAGACTGATATCTTCAAATGCAGGTGCTAAATATCTGCAAGGACTTAAATATTGCAGGGCTTAGATATCATATAAATCCTGATGCTTAGATGATGAAACAAGCAGCATTCCAATTATTTAAAATATTTGTACAATGATATCCCGTGATTGCAGTTCCAAACTGAGACTAAATAATATCAAGTACACAGAGAGTTATCCATGTTCTCCTTGTAATGCTACTTGGAGTAGCAATAGCTGATAGGAAAGGACACCAATTTTATTAATGAACGAGAATATTCTGTGCCAGCATCTTTCTACTGAAAGACAAATCCACTTTCTAATGCACCAGTGGGACTTGTAACACATCTCAGTTGAAGATTCTAGGGATTGCAGGAAGATTCTAGGGATTGCAGGAAATATGTGACTTAAACATAATAGCTATACGCTATAAACTTTTACCACTTTTTCGTGATTATCTCTTTTTTTCACTTAAACTCTCCAGGATTTGCACCAATAAGTGGCATGTGCAGTAAATACCGCAGCTGCACTATTAATGAAGATACTGGACTTGGACTTGCTTTTACTATTGCTCATGAATCCGGACATAAGTAAGTTTGTCTACCTGTTTTTGGAAAAGCAAAAGAGTTTTAAACTTAAAAACCTTCCTGCCAAAAAATGACATTATAGATGATTCTTTTAGATGTCCAACCATGCTTTGTGATTTCCACTAACTAGGATTACTGTTTACATTTTAATCACAGTATAAAAAGAAACATACTGAGACTGCTGATATATATATATCAGTGTGTGTGTGTATTTATTTATATATATATGTATGTATATATGTATGTATATATTTATTTATTTATATATATGTGTATATATTTATTTATATTTATATATGTGTGTGTGTGTACATATATATGTGTGTGTGTGTGTGTAATCAATTGTTATACTTTATCAATATGTAAAATCTCTGTCTCTTGCACCGACAATTTATTGAAGAACAAAAAAGTATGCAGCTTGTAGTTCTATGACCAATTCTTGTGCCATTGTATTTGTGCAAATATAAAGAAAGTGTTTTAAGCCATAATCTGGCCCGTTAATGTATTTTGCGATCACCAGCAGTTAATCCTCACTAAATACGTCATTGACTATCAGTTTTTAGGATCCAATGCATATTATTAAATAAATTACGCCAGTCCAGTTTAAAGCAGGTTACAGCTGTGTAGGGGCAAATAAATCAGGTTGCTTTTATCAATCTGCTTATCTACCTAAATTCTTTCCTGCCTTAAATTAATTATAGCCTGTAAAAAACACAAACATTGGTAAGCATACATGAAGCTATGTAGTCTAAGCTCTACATTTATTCTGAATAAAATTATTTAGATAGAATGTTTAAAGTCCCCTTGAAATGTATTGGAAAGTCACTGTGTTTCAAAAGTATATCCATATTAAGATTGTGCACAATACTGAAAACAGTAATTGAGATTCCTCTTCTGCTCAGTTTAAATTCTGACATGATGAGACAGTATTTGTAAAGGTATAAGGTTAACATTTTCCCTCTTACAGCTTTGGCATGGTCCATGATGGAGAAGGAAATATTTGCAAAAAGTCTGAAGGTAATATTATGTCACCCACACTAGCAGGACACAATGGAGTCTTCTCCTGGTCAGCTTGTAGTCGTCAATATCTCTACACATTTTTAAGGTACATGTGCTAAGTGAGTGATTTCAGTGAGGAAAAAGCATAAGCTCTGAAAAAGTTGTTTCTGTCCCTTAAAATGGGAAAGTTTCATTACAGAAAGGTATAAGTACCAATATACATGCAGTGAGATCTGGTGAGTTTCAGACTCAGCGGTTCAGATTACACATGGTGATAAATCTAGTATGATTCTATATGGTCCATAAAATAGCTGTTGATGGATTACATTTCCTCAGTTTATTTTTTGGGAGAAAAGAACATATTGCAGGAATTTGGTTAATGCATTCAAAGAACATATGAGGGAGGAGACTGCATTTATGTTCAACTCATTTGGAGAGTTCCCAGGAACTACAAGTATAAATGTCCTCAGCTACCCAACATGGGACTTTAGTCCCAGCAGATGGAGATGACTCATATTTCTTATGTATAAATAAATATATTTTAGCAACATGTTAATGGCAACTACAACTGTGAGTTTTATAATTGCAAAACAACTAAGAAGTCTAAATTAAAGTTGTAGCTTCTCTTTCTCCTGTTTGAAAAATTCTATCATTGACCTGAGTCATTTAGCAGAAAACATACATCGTTTACATATACCTTATCCCAAGTTTGGCTGCCTCATATTTCTGCTTCCATCCATTTAATGGACATATGTAGAAAGGACAAGAAAGTGTCCTTGAAGTACAGGAGAAAAGCAATGGTTAGATAACCAAGAACCAGGAAGGTAACATGCATAACTGTCTCAGACAAGCGCCTCCCTAGTTTTCACAAGATAAAAGGTTAAAGGGGAAAGCACACTCAGACTTGCAAGATTCTCTTACTATAGCTTTACAATAAAAGTAGCATTGATCCATATGTCATTAGTTTTCTGGACTAGTCTATCTTACAAGACTGATATCATGTTACACAGAATTTCTATGAGATTTGTGATCTAAAACTGTCCTCTTTCAGAAATGACAAGCTGTTACAAAGGTCACTTTTAAATCTGCATTTGATATAACCAAAGATGTCTTGTTTGGATCTCTTTAGCTCTCCTCAGTCTTTGTGTCTCGCTGATCAACCTAAACCTGTGCAGGAATACAAGTATCCAGAGAAGCTTCCAGGGGAGCTTTATGATGCAACTATTCAGTGTAAATGGCAGTTTGGAGAAAAAGCTAAGCTATGCATGATGGACTTTAAAAAGGTAAAAAAAAATATTTTTATTTAATCTAGTTTTAATTTAGATTAAATTTAGTAAATTATTTAATCTAGGGGCTCTAGATTAATGTATTTGTATTATTATATCTTCTTCCTCATTTTATTCCCACAGGAAAGTGTGAGATGCATTAGTTTGAAAATAGTGAATCTTCTAATTCTCATAAACTATTATTCTACCTAGATTAGAAGTTAATAAACTGATTTTGATTTAAATATTTGCATATATAAATACATACTATCGTATTTCTTATGACTTCCCCATTCAAACTAGTTTTCAGAACAGCTTAGAAAAGTGTAATAAAGGAGCTGATAGAGAAAATAAAAACTAGCTAACAGCATGAAATTTTCAAAGTATTCATTTGTGCTGGAAAAGACCTTGGAATGAATGGTGTCCTGGGAAAGAGCAATCCAAAGTTGGATTGACATCCCTGGGGAAACCCCTTTCCTAATAGCTTTGTGGGATAGAAATCCAGAAAAGAATCTCTTGGTCTGATGTGAAACATTTGTATTAATCTTATATACAATATTTGGATAGAAAACTTAATTACAATCCTCAATTTACAATCTTCAATTTACATAATTGAGCCCAAAATTAATGTAGCTAAGCGAGACAGTTGTTAAATCAGTTTTGCCCCATTTTACGACCTTTCTTGCCACCATTGTTAAGTGAACACTGCAGTTATTAAGTTACTAATATGGTTATTAAGTGAATCTAGCTTCCCCATTGATTTTGCTTGTCAGAAGGTCGCAAAAGGTGATCACATGACCCCGGGATACTGTAACTGCCATAAATATAAATCAATTGCCAAGCATCTAAATTTTGATCACATGATCATGGGGATGCTTCAATGATCATAAGTGCAAAAAACAGTCATAAGTCACTTTTTTCAGTGCTGTTGTAACTTAAAACGGTCACTAAATGAACTGTTGTAAATCAAGGACCACCTTTCAGTAACATTTCTTGTCATTCCATGGAATTCCATGGATGTTATACATTTATGCATGCAGACGTTCTGTCATTGCCATTGTTGCCCCTACATGTAGCTCTTGTCCTGTTCTAAGATAGGCAAGGGAAAACAACTCTGTATGTAGATATTGTATGGTATGTACCTACTAAGAGCACAGCTTTTCTTTTCTTCTATAAGCTACTTTTTGTTCTAACTATAGATACATTTGGAAATAAGTCACTCTTAATGCGGTACTTCCCTTATTGCTATTTTTCCATCCAGGATATCTGTAAAGCATTGTGGTGCCACCGAGTTGGCAGAAAATGTGAAACCAAATTTATGCCAGCTGCAGAAGGTTCAATCTGTGGTTATGATATGGTAAGAAAATATTTGAAAGATGGGGGTACCAGTGGGAGCTATGAAGAAAGTGAGTTGAAATGGGAAATAAAATGCATTGCATCACTATTTGAACTTAACTGAACTGAACCGAATTGAATCAAATACTTTATTTTGCCAAGAGCGATTAGCTATACAGACATTCAGTATCTGTTAATCACTTTTAGTATGCCTGAATCATTTGAATTTAGATATATGCTTGTTCCTTTCCTTACCTAGAGCTTTTCATATTATCCTATGCATAATAAGTATTCTTTTGATTTTTTGATGTATTGAAGAGCCAGACTTGCATCCTCTTTCCTCAGTGATGAGTCCAATATTAAAAATGTAAGATGCTGGTCAGGCTTTCCCACAGCTGATAGAAAGTTTGGTCGTCCCCAAAGGATAGACTAGGTTATATGGGAAATCATTTTATTAGAATCACTGCACCCTTTGGATCAGGTTATGGTCCTGAGTGTCCTCATGTAATCTTGGAAGTCACATAGGAAAAAAGTTTAAATATCCTCTTAACTCTGTAAGCTCTAGTTGGCTTCCTGTCATTTTTGGTGATGGTGATTAATTTGGTGATTAATCCTAGGCCTTGTGGAACAAAGAATAGTTTTACAAAGAGAAACTGCATGAGAAGAAGTCCAGAATAATCAAGTAATAAAGTTTTTGTTTTTATTTAAACCTCTTATATTCTGCTCAATCCATCAATGGTTCACCCAGAAATATAAATGGCTTTCCATGCTGATTGAAAAGGTGAGCAGACGGAGAAGCTTCATAGGGTTTTATAGGTCAGTATTTCAAGTTGCACTTGGTAGGAACCAGCTTCTCTGAATGCACACATGAAAAAATTAAAATTGCAAGGTGTAAACATTGTTACAAATAGTGGGATAGGAGGGTTTTTTTGCCCTTCAGATGTTGCTGGACGCAAGTTACCCATTATCTGCAACCAGCAGGGTCAATGAGCAGCAGTGGTGCAAGCTGTAGTTCATTATCATACGAAGAGTAACAGGTTGCCTATCTCAAAGCAGCCAATCATTTTCATTACAATTATTTTTAGCTGCAGTTCTCAGAAGAAGAAATATCATATTGGGCTCTTTTTCCAAACAAAACTATTGAGTCATCTGACTCCAGACAAGATTTCAAGGATATATCATAAACAAGGCACACGTCAAGTTGAATGCAGACAGACTCAGTTTAAACTTTCACATCAAAGCCAGTGTGTACTTTTAGGTTAAATGGGGTGTAATCCTGACTGACAGTCCCAAGAGAAGTGCTGGGTATGAGTGTGCGTGTTTGTCCAAGAATAACAGACAGGAATAATCAATCTCAAACAAATGACTTCATTTATAAATCAGATAGCATGCACAATCTCTTTGCTTTCTTTACTATGTGCACATTTACCATTTTTAACATGTCACTTGCCATAAATCATTCTCATAAATATAAGGGGATACAATCTAGAACAATAACATAAAATCTGACAAGATGACTGTAGATAGTCTCTTTGAAATATAAGATTCTAAACACAGTCCCCTGGTCCAAGGGGGGAAAAAAGCCATGAATCTAATATAGAAGCAGGCTGCTGTATTCACCTAAATGCACACCCAAATACAGAAGTTGCCTCTCAGAACTATACTCTTTTCAGAAGACATCCTTTTGAACATGCAACAAAACAAACACTGAACACAACAAATAGTACCCATTCAGGTGTGCATCACATTCAAATTCAATCTGATACACATGCAAAATCCTGCTTTTCTGCATGGTTTATTATCTCTAGTCAGAAATATTCCCAACAACGGTTACATTTTTTAAAAAAACCAGAATATATTAAATGACTTATTTTTGTGAATGAAAAGTGTCTTTTCCAGCAAGGTGAATAAATTAGACTCATGGTCCACCACCAACTCCTTCTGTTTTTCAGTTATCTCACATGTTTATATTGCCTGATGCCTAGGCATATAAGATTAAAAAAACCTTCATGGTTTAGCTGATGTGTGTCAATGTTATCCACTTTGTCTGATGCATGGAAAAATCTCAGGCTTGTATTATGAAGCTCATGGGATAGAATTTGAGATATGGAGCTGCTTCAGACCTAAGTGCTTGACAGCCAGCTTCAAAGGGTCAAATGAAACTCTCGGCGAATAAACCATTAATTTCTAGTGCAACTTTAACACTTTACCTTCTAAAACTATCAAGAGGTACAACGCAATGGGCATATTTGTCCATATTCACTCTTTCCTTTTGTGACTTTTAAAGAAGTCCATTTCCATTTCACATATAAACTGATTCATTTCATTGATAAGAAGCAGAAAGCATTCAGTCTACATTCACTGTATATCTGGAAATAAAAGATTCTTATCCTTTCAGTGCCTAGGAATTATTATTACAAGTAATGGATAATATTGGTTGGTCCAAGTCTGGTTGAGGCAGTTATATCAACATAATTTGTCAATGTGGGTTACATGTCAAGAAACAGAACATTCAGCAATTGTTAAAAAATATAGAATTTTTTTCATAATTTATACATTTTATATTCCAAATGTACATATTATTGCAAGTATATATACTTTTATATACCTGTTCCTAAGTGTATGCTCTTTTTCATATACAGTTTTTAAAATGCACTCAATATTTGATTCAATTCTTGAGGGAGTATTTTATGTTCTGTTTTTCAAAACAAAAACAAAATCATAATCATTATGTAATTTTTATAATTAAAAAAAATCTAAAGTTTTAACTCTTAACTTTTTAATTTTTGCATACTCTTTTATGTTTTGATATTTTATTGTACATCACCCACAGTTACTTTTGAGGGAGATGGGCCATTCAGAAATGTGAAATATAAATCAATAAATAAAATAAAAAAGCTGTTTTTACATTTGTTGAATTATGTTTACAGTATAGCTATGATTGTTACAGCAATAAGCCGAGGTTCTTCTGTCACATAATTAATTGGATTACAGATCCATGCATATTGCAGTGTTTGCCCAGCTACTATGTTACAAAAATTTAGATCAGCTAGAAACTGCAAGAAATAGCATGAGAGAAGCACAAAAGGATAGCAACCATATTGTTCAAATTAACATATTAATGAACCAAACATTCATTCATTAATATGAGAAAATTGCAAGTGGCAAGGCAAACTTAAACCAAGAGTAATAGGCTAATAGCAAACAACTCTAGTCAGCATCTGACTGGAATGAACTATTCCAGCCTTTCAATCTGGTAATCTACAGATGTGTTGAGACTTCAACTCCCCAAATTTTCAACCAACTGTATGAGGCATAGATATTATCTAAGATTTAACTCTTTTATCATTACCTACTTTCCTTCTAAAAGGAAAATGAAATATAGATATTGACAGTTAACACCAAGACCCTTTTTAGACTGTGATCTAAAGCTTGAAATATTTAAATTGAAATAACTCTTCAAATACTTAATGAGCAATGAATAGTTAAAGACCATAAAAATGAATGTACATTTGAAGTGTTTCCCAGTTGTTGTTGTTTTCCTTCTTTTGATGCACTTATTGCTGTTTTAAAAATGTTTTATCTTTTTACATTCTTGGCAAAAGTTAGATAATATAAGTTAGAAGTTAGATAATATACAATAAAGTTAGATAATATACAGTAAGACGTTTATGTGTTTGTTGCATATCAAGGTATTTGTCTTTAAGAAAAATAATGTGGAGTAACAATGATTTTATTTTACTAGAAGTGATATATACAGGTGTACTACTTTTCAATTCTCACTTCCCAGAATTGACATTCTGGGCATTAAGTTTAGGAATAACAATAAAGCATACAGAAATTAAAATTAACATTGACCACTGTGGTCATCTTCTATTTTTCCACCAAACACGACTGAAGTTGAGACAATGGCAGTAACATCTCAAATGAAGGTGTGGATATAGTGAAAAGAAATGAAATTTTTATTGTTTTGTTCCCTGGACAAGCTGTGTGACCTTGGACATGCTGTAGTTTATCACAAAGACCAGGTGTCTCAGAAGAAAACATAAATCTTCTTGTAAAAATAAACTCAACTAAACCCCAAGCATCTTATGTTTTTAGTTATAACTCAGCTGAAGCAGGAATTCTGAATTGTAATAAATCAGTTTAAATGAACTCTAGCTTTGCAAAACTTTTTAAATTAGAAATTGGGAATTTTTTGAATGTTGATTAGAAGTACTTTCTCAACACAGACATATCACCAAACATAATGCACATATTAGGGCTATGTTTAGAAGCCAACATTTGTATTACTATTTGCTATTTCTTATGTTTACATGTAAATCCATCCCTGAGAGAGATGGGTAGTCTAGAAACATGACATAATAAATAGATTAGATTAGATAGATAGATAGATAGATAGATAGATAGATAGATAGATAGATAGATAGATAGATAGATAGATAG
>JANHFL010003214.1:125920-140729 GCA_032468155.1 Oxyrhabdium leporinum | reverse complement strand
CCCTGCCCCACCCACACCACCCTGCCCCGCCCCTCCCAGGAGTCTCCATGTGGCCCATTTCGGATGCAAGGTAAGTGCAGGGCCCGCGAGGAAGGCTCAAGGATGGGGAGGCCATTTTCGCCCTCCTGGAGGCTTGAGGGAAGTCTCCAGAGCCTGGGGAGAGCAAAAAAAAGGACCTCCCAGAAGTTCAGGAAGGCCGGAAACGGGCTTGTTTCTGGCCTCCAGAGAGCCTCCAGAGCCCGGGGAAGCTGGTTTCACCTTTCTGGAGGCTTGAGGAAAGCCTCTGGAGCCCAGGGAGGGTGAAAATGCTCCCCCCTGCCATGCCGACTAGGCCATGCCCACCATGCCCATGCCCACTGAGCAACCAGGCAGCGAACCCATTGCTAAAATTTTTGAATCCTATCTCTGACTTCAATGTATCCTTATTTAAATGTATTTATTTAAATATTTAAATATTCCATTTAAACTGCACTGGAAGCAGGATAAAAGCACTTACTCATTCATTTAGGACTTACAGTAATCCAGATAAATGTAAGCACTTCTTTAGCAAACTTATTTCATTTGGCGAATATGCATGAAGTGAAATCTCTCATCTTTTAAATTAATAAACACTCAGCTTTTAATGGCATCAGGCCTTTGAGTTATACATATGCCTTCTTCTGTTTAGAGTTATGTTGATTTTTAAAAATCACAAATGTAAATAATCAATAAATTAGAAAGATGCAGTTACCAGGTTTACAGTTTCTAATAAATGAAAGACCTGTGAAAATTGCCCCATTAGATCATTTGCAGTCTTTAGGTGACTTTATATTTATTCATATTTTACTTCCAGCTCTGGTGATGTAGAAAAAAATAAAAGAAGGCTTCTTGTTCTCTTTCCATTTCAGAACAGTATTTGTGCAAACTATACTGTATTGCGGAAGGTTTTGATTTCTTCTTTTCCTTATCAAACAAAGTAAAAGATGGGACACCCTGTTCAGAGGATAGCCGCAATGTTTGTATTGATGGTATTTGTGAGGTAATGATGAACTCAGATACTTTTCTTTGCTGTTAATATGCATTTAATATCTCTTAATTAGTATTTACAGAGCCAGTTTGGTGTAGTGGTTTAGGCACCAGGGTAGAAACTGAAAAACTGTGAGTTCTAGTCCTGCTTCAGGCCAATCTGCTTTAGGTAATCTTTGGCCAATCATTCTCTCTCAGCCCAAAATGTCTGGCGCAAAGTCTCTCTCTGGTTCTAAAAATAACATTGATGATGTTATCCATTCAGTCATGTCCAACCCTTGGTGATTCTATGGGGCAGCTCTCTCCACATTTTCTGATCTTGCCCTACGTCTTTGAGTTTTTCTGTGGACTAGCTGGTGTTAGCTTTCATAGTGTCCAGACACTGTTCTTTGGTGGCCTGGTTTCCTTTTATAGCTAACATAATTGTTTTCCCCAATGAATTCCCCCACATGACATAGCCAAAGTAAGTAGATACAGTTTTGTTATTTTGCCTTCTAGTTGCATGTCTGTACTTGCTTGTTAGTCACCTCTTCTGCTTGTTAGTCACTTCTGCTGTCCAAGAAATATGCAAGAGCTTCTCCAGCACCACAGCTCAGATGAGTCAATTTTCTTCGTCTTGCTTTTTTAAGGTCCAACTTTCACAACCATAGGTAGCCACAGGGAACACAATAAAGCGGACCAACCTACATTTTTTTGCCAGGCTGATGTCCTGGTTTTTCCATATTTGGTTCATGTTTATCATTGCTGCACAACCCACTGCAATCCAACATTGCATTTCTAGGCTGCATAAAAATAACATTACAAAATAGAAATAAAGGCAAATCACAAAGAAAACCAGGAGCCCACAAATGTAAAGCTGGAATTAGGAAAGCAAAAATATTAAAATGAACTGAAGTTGGTGAAGGACACTGAGAATAACAAAAATGGTTTCCATAAATATTTTCAAAATAAAAGGAAATGGCAAGAATCTATATATGCTTAGCGAAGAAGACAAAATGCTAACAGATTACAAAGAAAAGGCAAAGCTCTTAAACTCTTACGTTGATTTAGTTGTCTTCAAGGAAAAAAATATGTCTTTCGCTAGAAAATTATGAAGAGCAGGAGGAAGGGCATGAGTGAAGCTTGAGATGGATAGAAATATGGTTAGGCAATATCTTTTTACTTTGAAAGACCTCAAATCTCCATGATCAGATGACGTTTTTCAGTTAAATCAAATATATAAGGGGATACCAGGGAAACGTTCTTGGAATATTAATTGACTCAAACTGAGAATATGAGTCAATAGTGTAATAGGTGCAAAAAAGGCAAATGTAATTTTAAGTTGTATCAACAGAATTATAATTTCCAATTCTTGGGAACTAATCATTCACTTTACAGGTAGTCCTTGGCTTATGACCGGTCATTTAGTGATGGTTCAAAGTTATGACATATCCTCCCAAAGCTATTTACAGCCTAGTTTCAGAGTTCCAACGCTGCACAGAGCCCAGCAATCACATGACTACATTTAAGGCACATGGCAATCGGATCACCTTTATAGCCAGTTGCAGTGTTCAGCAGTCATATGACTGTGAGTTACTATGGTTTGTGCCAGTTTTTGGCCTTTTCAGCTGGTTTCTAGCAAAAAAAAACCCCACCCATAGGAATGCATTGATTTGCTTAAAAATTGTGGCATTTGCTTAACAACCGCTGGATTCACTTAATGCCTGTGGCATTCACTTGGTAACCACCACAATCAAAGTTATAAAATCAGGTCCAGTCACATAAGTGCCTCAGCTTATGACCTTGTGGTTTATGACAGAAATTCCAGACTCAATTATGGTCATAAGTCAAGGACTACCTGTAAACTGCTTTGGGTTTTAAGCATCACAACTGAAGAACAACTGAATTCTAAGGAATTGGAACAGGCTCAGAGGAGGACAATAATGATATTGAGGGGTCTATAAACTAAGTCTTGTGAAGAAAGATTGAAGGAGCAGGGTACTGAGGGCATGTAATTGCATTCGTCACATACCTGAAAGATGTCATAGAAGGTCAAGACCTATTCTCTCTAATTCAGAGTGCAGGACTCAGAGTAATGGATTTAAGGTACAGTGATGGATTCTTCTTCATTGGATATGTTCAAGGAAAATCTAGACAACTACCTGTCTGGGATTTGGATTTAGTTTGGATTTGCTTTCCAAGATTTTTAATTCATACTTTTACTTTTTAATTGCTTTGTTCATCAGGTTTGAAATTGTGTTGATCCCTTAATGTTGTTATATGCATTTGGATTTTTATTGTTCTTAATTGGTATAACATAAATTTAAAACAATTAAAAATGGATTCCTGCAATGGCAGGGAATTGAACTTAAGTGGTCCTTACCAGGACTATGACTCTCTGGGTATGTAGAGGGCCAACTCCGTAGTTCTATGAACAAACAGAGAATTCACCTTTCAAATTAATGGTTATTCCCATTTATTTCACAAAAACTGCTCCTTTTATAACTAATTCAAAGTTTAATTCAATTTCAAAGAATTTCAGAACACCTACCATAAAATATTATATAGAAACAGTCAACAGTGAAACGACTACATTTTTAACAGTCGGGGTTATTTAGGAAAACAGCTAAGCTCTTCCCTAAATGTCCAAAATGCTGCTCCAAACTTTTACATAGAAGAGGCTAAGAATAAAAAAATGAAAGTGTGAAGCCTCAATAGCATTTCTGCAAACCCTTTTCCTCAAATATTTTTCTCCAGTTTAACTATAAATTATGATTGGGGGAAAAATACTCAAGAGAAATACTCATGTAGTGTGAAGTCCTTTGGGATGAGCAGGGGATGGTGAAGGTAGCTATTTTTCTATTAAACAGTAAATAAAATGCTCAGCATTGTGTTATACTTTTTATTTTTCTTTCACATTTGGACAGGATTAAATGGCAAGAAGGACCAGGTAAACACTTTGAAAAAAATCACAATATATGCAAGAGCCATGTTTTAGATTTATCACAAATGAAGAGTTTTGTATTAATAAAATATAAACAAATATGTAAACAATGGGCATCATACGTACACATAATACAAAAATATGTAAACAAAAGATGCAGGCTTTTTCTCTATAAGGCTATAGCAAAATGTCCAGCAAAATGAAATGTTTTGATTCTTATTTGTAAACCTTTAGATTAAACTACTGTATGTTACATAACTTTGCATGCATCAAGGAAGTCCTTCTTTTGCAGGTGGTTGGCTGTGATCATGTCTTAGGCTCCAGTGCTGTAGAAGATGCTTGTGGAGTATGCAAAGGAGATAATTCAAGTTGCAGAATTTATAAAGGACTGTACACAAAACAACACTCTACAAATCGTAAGAATTAAAAAAAAAACATTTTCAATATAATAAGTTATTAAAATTATCTACAGAAAATTATTAGAGAAAAAATATTTCTGTGCTCATTTACATAAAAAGGCACACAGGTTTATATAAATAAGAATGATAAAAACAAATTAAATGAGCAGTTTTATGATGTCTCAGCACATATGATTTACTTCCATACAGCTGACAATAAAGCTGCTTTCTATACATTTTTTGTCTTTCTTCTCTGAAGATTAGAAAACTACATTTACTGTGTGTCTGTGATTAAAGGTAGTGACTTGTAAAAGATCTCAGCAGAGATCCATTACCCAACTGGATAAAGACATTAATGAGTCTACTGAGGAATAGAGAGGAGGATGGGGTTCAGCGTTTTCAGTTTTCTTTCTTGTAAATTGGTCTGTTACTGATCATATCCTTGCAGCAGCCAATTGTACAGGCCAAATAGGGCAGTGCTTTTTGCAGAAATTCCACATTATGCTTTCAAAAACATCAAATGAATCTCCTACCCTATGAGGTTGTAGACCCCATGCCATACTGTAATCTCCATACTGTGTTTCTCATTTTGACTCCACATTTCTTTTATCGCCAGATAATTCATATTCAAATGACATGATGCTTAGTGCTCTTGGAAGTCAGGCCTTTATCATGTTCTTACCTCTCTTCCCGGCAGAATAAGAGACAAGAACATGGTTGGTGTAACACTGTGCTCAAGGCCCAACATCATTGCTTGGTGTTATATCTACTTCTTAGGTGAAAGTAGACTATGAGCTTATCTGTTGGTTTCAGTCTTTAAGATAGTAGAAAGACTTGCTATTGTTTTTCAAGGATCTCCAAGACCCAGCATCCTTTTGAAAAAAGTCTGCATCCTTCAGGTATAGAAACAGTATGGGAATTCTTCTCAATGCTTCATCTGTAGTTTATGTGCCCAGCAAGATGATGACTCTACAGTACTGCTATTTGAAACTTCAGGAGTAGATGGCGTGTTATCCTGTTCAGAACATCAGAGTTTCAAAACACAGAGAAATCTAGGTCAGGTTGGCCTCAAGTGAAACATTATGTTTCAGTGTTGAAAAAACAAAGGACAGGCTTTTATCCCACCAAAACACAATTGGTATTACTTATATCCCATTGTTAGTGTTTATCTACTTGAGATAACAGCCTATTTTCAAGGAAGGTTTCAAGGAGGCTTATTTTTTCCAGTAATGTGGCACTTCTTTCTAGTTTCTGCTTTCCGGTGTTTAACTCAGGGAAAAAGATGATTCAATATGCATGCCTGAGTCCTTGTTTCAGAGCTTAACTTCAGGCTGTAGGATCAGGGGTAAGAGGAAATTTGGCCAAGACTTCAGAAATAGACTTCTCAGGATTTATTTTATTAGATTCTTTATCCTCATGTAGGCTCTGCGTCTCCTTGGAAAGGAATTTATCTGGAGGACAGTAACAATCACAACAATCAATGTCAATGTCCTATGCTTAAAGATGCCTGAATTCATACAGTATGAATTCTTGAGCTAAAGAGATGACTCTGGAGAAGCTATATAGCAACAGTTACAAAAACCTACTTTAAGCCTGGGAAATGAAGAAAGCATTGTGAAGAAATTTAAATTTGCACTGCCCTAAGTACTTGCGATATAAGAGGGAAGGAATGGAAAACATTTCTCTGGTGTCAACAGTTTTGGCCCTCTGCATGCCTAAAGCTTCAATTCTGAGTATATCTCTCAGTGAACTCTCTACTACGTACAGGATTTAATATTAAAAAATAATTACATCATGATGTCTTATCTTTAAGTCTCCAAATTCCTAGCAGAAACCTACATTGGGGTTAATAGAGGTTTATTTACTTATTTTTAAAAGTCCAGAATTTCATCTGTACCTGGCTATTGCATTATGGAGTGTCTCTTTTCTTCTTTTATCTAGAGTACTACACATTAGTCACAATCCCTGCTGGAGCAAGAAGCATTAATGTGTATGAGATGAATGTATCCAACTCCTATATTGCTGTTCGCACTTCCAGTAAAAAGTACCACCTCAATGGTTATTGGACTGTTGACTGGCCTGGGAAATACAAATTTGCTGGGACTCTGTTTGTCTATCAAAGACCATATAACAACCCAGAGACATTAAGTGCTTCTGGACCTACAAATGAGAGTATTATAATAGAGGTAAGTGATATTATCATGGAATGTTGTTCACTGTATAAAAGTAATTAGAATTCCTGAAGGACTCATATTTTTTTATCATGTCGACTGAGAACTCCAACACATGGATAATGCAGGTTAACAAAACCTGATCTCTGTTTATAGCCTCTCCATTGTGATTCACTCTGGAACAATCATAATACAATACTGAAATATAACATATTGAATAAAGAGCATAATTTTATTAGGCTTCATAGCTCTGTTCCTACTTCCTGAAATTAGGACCTACTGCAGTTTAACCTATACTCTAGCAAGTCATGGATATTTATAACTGACATTATGACTTTGTCTCTGAATTTGCAGTGTAGTCAAAATACAAGCTTCAGCAATTCCTAATGTTCTCTTATAAATATTACATTGACTTTATACAGACCTTTATACAGAACTTAACTGCTTTCCTCCTTTCCTGCTGCTGCTAGACCAAATCTCACTGAGAGGAGAGAATGAGGTCACAAAGAATAGAAAAGGAATCTGATATTTTGTATACCTTTACATGTTGTTGGAATGCAATTAATGAATAATAGTTAATCTTGGAATAATTTAAGTTGTCCCCTATTATGGGAATTCATTTTTAATTTCAATTAGCAGAATAGAGTATACTTACAGTATTTGTTTGATATGAAAAGACTGGGGGCTGAGCAGGGATATTATTTTCCAAAACACATTTCTGAGTAACATTTCTGATTTTTCTTTTCCTCACCTTCCAAACAAAACAACAAATAACCCAATTTTCTACCTCTTCAAAATTGTTAGAGGAGTTGCAGTTTTCTTTCTGCAGTGCCTTTCAATAGTAATAAACTTGGATAACTATGGAGAATACAATATGGGGTAGGATGTCCATACAATTGTTTCTTCTGGAAATCTATTTATTTATTAAACATATTTCTATGCTGCTATCATTAAAATTATTCCCAGAAGCTTATATAGAAAAATACAAAGTAAAATGTGCCCCACAAAAATGACAGAATATGTTTGATAAACATGTTAATATAGTAGCAGCTATATTGAAAGATATGCAGTGATTGCAGTAATTAATGAAATAGTCAATTCAAATTCTGTCATGAATGTTCAGGAGTGATTAGGTCCTTCTTATAAACAATTTGGATTTGGAGGAAGGGATATACTTCTCCATTCCTGCTGTATCTGCCATCATTAATTTATGACCTAACTGCTCTACAATTCAGAGATTAACCATCTCTCTCTCTGCAAACAATAGTATTGCTTCTGCTAAAATGACAATGTGTTTATCTTATAATATAGTTGCTGCTAAATTCCCCAACAAGTTAATTAAGGGTTGTAGTTAAATCGTAGCTGGAAAAGCCTGAATCTTCTTTCTTTCTTGTTTTGTTTTGTTTTCTTTCTTTAGTTATCTGTGCAAGGTACACAAATTCCATCTTATGTTGTCCTCCTGGCATAGCAACTCCTATGCCAATTCCTTTTCAATGGTCCTGAGTCACCTTGGAACATGCATTTCTTCAACAGTCTGCTTGAACCTAATTCCCACATAGCATGCCATAATCAAAAGAATACAAATATTTGGGAGGTTGTTGCTGTCAATTTATTATTTTTGTTGTGCATACTACTTTAAATACCGAAATCAACTTGCTATAGCTTTTATTGGAATGGTAGACTATAAATAAATTTACCTTATTAGAAGAAATATCCTAAATCAATGCCTCTAAAATTTAACAAAAAAACCAGTTCTGTCCACTTCTTATTCAGTGCTAAACAGCTGGAAGATTAGTCAAACTTGCTTTTACAGAGTAAGCTGTGCTTATGGGTAATGGCCTCCTTCAAGCATAGCCAATTAGATATTCAACACATTCCCATGAACCAAGGAATTGTAATAGAAGAAAATAATTCATTAGTCATATCTAAAATTGTGAACAGACAGGGCAGATTCCAATGACATAAGATTTTATTTGTAAAAAAGAAATTAGTGTGTGTGTGTATATATGTATATATACACACACACACACATATATATATATACACACACATACACATACACACACCCACACACACACAATTGTGCTAATGCAGCAGCTCAAGTCATTCTCTATATCATGATGTGATCTAAGGCAAGACGTGCTGTCAGAGAAATAAAAATGTCAGGATCAGGTGGTGTGGAGCCCAAATGTCTGCCCAATATCATTTGTGACCTCTATGGTCTCAAGTTCTAAGAAGCAGTTAGTAAGGTGAACTTTCTCATCTTGAGGTGTTAAGACTTTCATCCACTGGCCACACCATAATCAGTACCTCTTACCCAGCATGCTGCTGCCAATTTGAATTATTCCATCCTCCCAAGAGCAATGAAAACAGCATTTATGGATCACCCACAACACTTCTGATTAGCCACAGGATGATCAAATAGTTTAATTTTGTACACATACACTTAAGTATGAAATTTGTAGATGGGATATTTACTAGTTTGTGCTAATGGAACAGGTCTAGCCATACTTCCCCTACTTTGCTAAGCAAATCCATTTTTCTTGAACTAACAGAGACAAAAGCACATCCTTACTTCTATTCCAGAGATTTATGCATTTTGTAGTTACACAAATATAATTCTCTAGATTTACCTCGGTTCTACCTAAGTCATTCCACATATTTTCAAATGTTCTATTTATTTACCTGGCCAGGAATTCCTAATTATGGAAGCTTTTATAATTTAGCACACACTAAGCATGAACTGATAGCTTCCTTTGTTTCCTTTTGTCAGCTTCTCTCACAAGGGAAAAATCTAGGAATTGCATGGGAATATTCTCTTCCTAAAGTGGAAACCAAAAGAACACATATATTAAAACATAACTATACATGGGCCATCATCCGTCCTAAATGCTCAGTCTCATGTGGAGCAGGTAAGATATCTCTGAAATGTTTTAAAATATAGTTTTATTGCAGACTACAAATTGTTCCATTTTCAGAAATCAGACCTTCCTAGGCACATTCAGTTGATTCTGAAGTATAGTCCACTTGGATAGTAATATGAGCTATTTATTTAAGCTACCTCTTAAGTTTTATTTTAAATATTAGAGGCAAAGGGGAAGACACCTGATATTTTGTTATGCTGATCATTTTTGTTAACAAACTGAAAAGATAATACCAATGCACCATACTTCTAGAAACTTAAAATATTTTCACATGCCACTCCAATACTACCTTATGAATGGGAAATTGATAACAAAAATTAAAGAGAATATGAATGTCTGTATACCATAGTAATTTTAATAAAGACCATAACAGTAAAAACGAATACAAACTAAGAAGGTAGAAAAATAAAAAGGAAGTACAAATGCAGAAAAGAAAGGAGACAAGGAAGAAAGGAAATACAAAAGAAGGAAAAATAAGAACACAGTAAAGTAGTATACACACACACACATACAGAAGTGAGTTCTTACCTTCATCAACAGATGTATAAATAATTTTAGTAACTTATCATGTCTTGAAGCACAACAATGGGTTTCTTCTTTCCATGTCCCATCTCTGATCTACAAACAAATCCATAAAGTATTGTCATTTCAGTCCTGGTGTCAACGAAAATCCATTAAAGTTTACCAGAGATAACATATATATTCCTTTCTTTAACAATTGTAATCTTTAGTCTATTCAAATAATGTCTTAGCACTTGGTTTCTTTTCATTTTTCTTTGTACCTTCTCATGAGGGTCTTCAAAATTTTAATGTCTCTTTTGTAAATTCAATGTAGGAAAATTATCCAAGCCACTTTCTTGGTTTATTATTTGAATAATCACTTTTAAATTATTAAAATACCAGCCAGTTTCTTTTGCATGCCCAGTACAGTACAGCATTTTTCCACGTCATTCTTGTACCTTGACCTTTGTAACTTAGTCTCAATCTTGTCAAGTAAAACTTGTTCTTCTTCCACAACATCTTTTATACACAGTCCTTCCTCTGAGGCAGATGTCTCTGTTGACACTATAAAATTAATTTCTGAGTCCATTTTTCAAAAATATCCTTCAATATGTCATATGTTGGATTATTTTGTTCTCTTCCATAACTATAATTCAGATTTGTGCATTCTTCTCCTTTAATTGCAATTGTCTTTAATTGTAATTTTAAACTTAGGCAAGAAAAACCAAATGTGCAGGTGTAGAATACGTGGTAACTGGCTCAACAGCAGTAACTTTGAGAAGAATCTAGGAGTCCTAGTGGGCAATTATTTAAGTCCTATATGAGCCAGTGGTGTGCTGCAGCTGCCCAAAAAGCCAAATCCAAAATATGTTCTGTATTAACCCCTGCCTCTATTGCCTTATTTTTAAATCTTTTTTAAAAAAATCAAAATGAAATTATTTTTCCATGGGAAGGATTTTTTAGAATTAACTCCAAAATTTTATTTCAAATTTATTTGGACCCTTATTCCATTTGTAACTTTATGAAAGTTTTGGTCACCCTTTTGTGAATTATTCCAATTTAAGTTCTAAAAGTTTTAATTAAAATTTTCTTTTGCTAAGGATTGAAAGAAACTCACCCAGTGCTGTCAAACATATCCATTCAAAGATTTCTAATAGCTAAAAGCAGTTAATATGCAATTTCCATATGTGGAGATTGAAAAAATAAAATAGAAAAGAAAGAAAAAATGTATGGAGAAGTAGCTTCTGATCTTCTTTACAGCAGTTATAAGTACAATTATAAATTTGCCTCTTTATCTAAAGTTACATAATGACTGTCTTCCTTCTACAATCTAACCTACATAACCAAAAAACCTAATGTCATTTTTTCTGTTTTATGCCAAAAAGTCTATAAGGTGTTTCCAATAACAAGCAATTTTCATAAGTGATTACAGAAGGTAATATGCAAAGTAGCGTCCTTTCAAGGGCACTGACCTTGGTTTGAGCAACATTGCTCATCTCACAGAACTCTAAATTCACAGAGGCCACTAATCTTATGGTCTTTTTGTGAGCTGTCTGGAGCACTTGTGGATGATCTCAAGTCCTGTACTTGTCCATAGAGGTTTCAAAGAGCCAGTTTACTTGCCAGTTCTTCATCTGCTGCAATTGTTGGGACCACTTTTCATGGAGTGATATTCAGTCTGCTATTTCTTATCTGGAAGTCCAAAATTAGAGAGTATCTCCCAAAATGACTTACAAGTAGTTATTTATTCAACATAATGATAACTTTGACTGGGCCTGGAATGGAAATAATCTGAAATACTTCATATGTATATCTATAGTGTATTCTACAATGTATCTAAGGTGTATCTATTGATCTTTAAATCTATTTAACTGGGGCAAAATTTTGAGTTTTGAATTCAAGATCAAAACTAGACTTTTGTTATTCGTCAAAAGACAGTAATTTTCTTTTTTGGCATTGTTTTATGTTACTAAAGAAGGCAATTAAAGGACTCTGTTTTGCTTAATTTATAATAAAGATGAGGAGCTTGGACAGGTTGAGAATTAGATGGTAAAACTGGAGGCTCAAAATGACCCCTGAAATAGCTGCTTTCCTCTGTTCCAGGGTAATATCCCCCAAACTATTGCCTTTCAGATGTATTAGTTTACAACTCTTGTCATTGCTTTGTGGACGGAGATGAAGGGAGCTAAAGTTTGATCTAATCTGAAAACAGGGTGGGAAAATCCCCATGAAGATCATACATGCTTATATTATCCATTTGAGATGCTGTCACCTAGACTAGTCTGGGTAGCTACCAAGGATTGACAAATTGAAAATTACATTTTTAGAGGCCAGAATCTGCATTTGAGCTGTCTGTTTATGGGGAGATAATCTGCTACTGCTTGTTCTGTGTAAACATCTGCCACCTGGAGAATGAAGAGGTGATGTCATGTAAAAGGTAAAGGTCAAAATGACTGTGATCCTTAAAAACTGAAGCTGATTGTTGTCTCAGCACCTTCAATACAGATACGTCTGCCTTTGACCTACGGCGGCTATGGTTGTCAAACTGTAGCAGGATTTTAAAGTGATCATCTGCTTTTATTCAATCTTTCCTTTTAATCTCATTTTAGATTTTTTTTATTTATGCATTAATATCACCTGGATGGATTTATTAGTTAACCATTACTAAATTACATATTGCTAAGGCTGGAATTAAATGCTTAATAGGCATTATTCTTGCAGAAAACTTCTGCTGCAAATAAAAAATAAGGGCAAAAAGCAAATGAGAAAGGGTGTTCCTTTACCTTGAGCCCAATTTGTTTTGGGTTGTAATAAAAATCCCCTCCCTCAAAGCCAAGTAGGAAGTTGCAGTGGACAAACAATGGAATGGGATGAGCTAAACGCACACACACATTTCTTCAATGAAGCAGCACAGCTGGACACACTGACAGCTGGATATTTATTGTTCCAAGTATTTTATCAGTTTGTTTTTTCCTTTGTAAATTTTAGCTTCCAGAGATCTACTCATTTCAATAAAATGTAGGTCCACTTATGCAGTTCTGACCTTTATAAATTGTAGCAATGTGCATAACTCAGTGCTAATTATTTTTAGATTGTTTGTTCGTTCATCTCAATAATTGTTATAGTCAACACTTCAGACAGAATAGACACAGATAACCTTTTGTTGTCTGAGAGCTGCACTTAATACTGCCTTCCTGGCCAAGCATTATCTGGTATTGTTTTCCCAGCTTCAATGATACATTGGGTGGAGAATGTGACAATTATGTGAAAGTGAGTGGGGCAGAATTTTCTAAAAAATAATCTAAGAATTATTTAAAATCAAAGCAGTGTCTTTGATGTTCTTAAACAAGCATTGCATGTAATTTTAACAAGGAAAAGTTACAGGTCACATAATGGCCTTGATAATTACTCCACTAGATTTAAAAAATAGTCATGGAAACAATTCTAGAGTCCAGATGCACTAATGAGTTACAACTTATTAGATGGAGCTTCATTTGAACATAGTCTTATCCTATATCACATTTTAAAAATGATGATCCATATTTTATGATTTCAGGAGCCCTTTCTTCCCCTGAATGTCTGGAACAAGAAAATAAGCAGAAACTCCAAGGATTCCTCACAATGTTAATTCCCTCCTTTTTCTCCATTCCTGTATGATTTGAACCATTATGGAAATTGCCACCTAAATGTGACCTTTTATGAAATTTGTAACTAACCTGGCAGTGTCCTCCCAGACTAATTTCAAATATCTTGAGAATTACCTTGAGATAAGATGGGCAGGCTATAAATTTTATAAATAAATAAGTAAATAAAATAATAAATGAATGAATAAAAAGTGAGGTTTTTTAAATTGCAAAATACATCACTACCTTCCAAAACTTACTCTAAATATTAGGATGCTTCTTGCAGCTATGGGAAAGCAAAATTGTGGTTTCAACATACCAGTCATATTTTAAATAATGTATCCATTGCAGTTGAAAACCAGACAGCTGAGAAGACAATAAATCAAATACATTTATTATGAACGTAGATCAGATATAAATTGGGACTCCCACTCTCAAGACATGGGAGACTGGTTTAATCAAACTTTTTTAGATTCTCTTTATACCTTAATGCCAAAGAGTTAAGACTTTATGTACCTGTAATAGATGTGCAGAATTCATCCTTGCTGAAATTCTTTTTCTGTAACTGCCAAAAAAGCCATTGTGGCCCTCGACTTCATCAACAGAGGGATAGTATCAAGATCACATGAAGTATTAGTAATACTTTATACTGCTTTGGAAGACCACACTTGGAATATGGTATCCAGTTTTGGTCACCGCGATACAAAAATATGTTGTGGCTCTAGAAAGAGTGCACAGAAGAGCAACAAAAATGATTAGGGGACTAGAGACTAAAACATGTGATGAACAATTGCAGGAAATGGTTATGCCTAGTCTCTAGCAAAGAGAAGCGCTAGTGCTGACATGATAGCAGTCTTCCAATATCTAAGGGGCTACCACAAAGAGGGAGTAAAGCAACTCTCCAAAACACCTGATGGTGGGACAAAAATGGATGGAAGTTTATCAAAGGGAGATCTAGAACTAAGGAGAAATTTATTGACGGAGAACAATTAATCAGTGGAAAGACTTGCCTCCAGAAGTTGTAGTTGCTCCATCCCTGGAGGGTTTTAAGAAGAGACTGGACAGCCATTTGTCTGGAATTGCTTAAGCAGGGGGTGGACTTGAAGACCTCCAAGGTCCCTTCCAACTCTATTATTCTGTTTCTGGTCATCTTCAATAACATTTGACTAGTTACTTTTATTTATTTATTATTTATAAATTAGATTTATATACCGCCCCATTCCAAGGACTCGGGGCGGTTCACACTTAAAAATCCTTTTAAAAC
>JANHFL010003214.1:93057-110666 GCA_032468155.1 Oxyrhabdium leporinum | reverse complement strand
GGATCGCCGAACCCCCAAATCCCACTCCTGGCTGGCCATGGCCACCCCTCCCACACCTCCCAGCAGTCTCCACGTGGCCCATTGGGGATGCAGGTAAGTGCAGGGTGCACATGGAGGCTCAGGGAGACAGGAAAATGGACCTCCTGGAAGTTCGGGGAGGCTGGAAACGAGCCATTTCCAGCCTCCAGAGAGCATCTGGAGCTGGGCGGAGGTTGTTTTCGCCCTCCAGGAAGGCAAAAATACCCCCCACCATGGTGCAGGAGGCCAACTAGGCCATGCCCACCCAGCAACTGGGCAGCGAACTCGTTGCTGAGGTTTTTGAAGCCCACCCCTGGTTAAGACTGTAAATATGACTAATATCAGAAGACATCTGATTCATCAATTGGGGATCAGGAGACATTTTCTTTAACTATTATTGTTCAGCTGAATTGGATTACAATTCTGCCATCCCTGGTCAGGATGATATGATACATAAATTGTTGACCTTTTTCAGCCTGGAGACTATAGGTGGCAAGCCATACTTCAGGACTCCAGGTGGCATATTGATGACTCAATATGTTACCAAAGTGAATAGTGAAAAGACTACTTGAAATTTCACTGGCAACAATTATTCTAAGGTATTTATAGGAGGCTGTCCCAGCAGGCTAAACCTTTGGACATATTCTTGACTGCCTGGCTGCAGACTTCTTATCCCTTCTACCAAGGATTTCTCCCTTCAGCCCACTTCAAGAAAAAGTAACAGCTGAACAAATCTTGTATTATAGTTTTGCATGTGAGAAAACTGATTGGGAAATTTTCCATTAGAATTTTACTTTTTAGCCAAATCAACCTGTATAAAAGGGGTTACTGAGAAAGGGGGCATATAATAAAGTACAGTAAAGTATCAGTCATATAAACAGAATTCTAAATAAAATCAACACAGGCAGCTTAACTGAATTAATTACTTGCTGTTTGCTTGCAAGGGAAGTTGGATTTTAGCTTTCATCCTAAACTCACTGCAGAAAAATAGTTGAAGAGGGAATATTTGGGCCTTTGTTTTGGATGCTTTCAGGCAATTCTGTGCTACTGCAATATTTGAGGAAGACTATTGCTTCTTCAGATTAAGTATATTATTATTATAGTTTGTCACAGAGTCGGCCAGATATTTAGACTAGATTTGGCATTTTTGTCTACCTAGCAATTCTTTACCAAGGACCTGGGATAGGCAGATATTATTTGAGCCTGTTAAAGATATCATTGCCAGTAAGTGAGTAAAGCTGCCTTTTGCAATTGACTGGTGATTTTATCAACATGGATGGTGTTCCAATGGTGCTCCAGATGTTTTGGGATTGCAACCAAGGAATCCATCACTGGTGGTACTCTCTTTGCTTCCTTTTGCCACAGCCATTTAAAACATAAAGCATTTGTCTAATGTATAACAGGAACATTGTAAAGATACCATTAATTATATTACATGTGGCATCATCTTTCCCACTGAGCTATACGGAACATGTGTAGAGAAGAAGCAGGCTTAAAGAAAAATCCTAAAACTTGCTCAAACTGAATTTACTCTGGATTCAACTCAATCTGCAGCTATTAGAGGTTGCTAACATGCAGAGATAAGGAGGGTGAAGGATCTCTGTCTCCCTAGATTTTATTCCTTGCACAGAGGAGAAAAACTAAGCAAAAATGTTATTGGTAGAAATAGCCACAAGTATTTCAGCAGGATAATGTTGCTAGTTGGACCTAAAAGTAGCAGTGGGGTAGTTTCCTGGGGAGATTTTGGTATTTCCAGAAGCCGAAACAGAAATGGCCCTGTGGGCAGATGGAAGGAGCAGTCCTCCCACAAACCAGTTGGAGTTGTGCTGGTCACCAGTCTGTGAACCCCAATGTTTGCGTAGAAGACTGCATGGTGTTCTAACTTTCCTGTTGGATCCCTCTGATTTAGCTTAAGGCTGCCTGAGGGGCAGGCTAGCACTGAGAGGGAGGCATAGCTTGGTGATGGCTGTTATCCACTGGAGGGAGCTCATTCGAATCTGTTCAGTGATATTCAATGCTGGAGTGCAGATCAAAATCTAATAAATGTCTCTTTTTCCCAGAAGTGTCATCACTTTCATTCACCATTTTTCCAAGTTTTTTTTTATATATAGAATAGAATATGATGCAACAGCAACCCTTTCCTATCTGGTGTAGGCAAAACGCTGTTAAGGCTTCTGGAGAATCCTGTGCCTTTAAGTGAAACATTTCCTCTTGGCAGTTCAACTAATTTAGTTATTTTGCATGGATATCATTTATGGTATTAGTGAATATTTTTTCCTTGAATAGTTTTTACAGCTAATGATCCAAATCATTTTTTTCAGCATTTTGATGTATAGCATTTGTCTTTGTAAGTTAAGGTAAGATTTATTTACTTTCAAGCTAGAATTGGCAGCTATTTAAACTATTGGGCTTCAAAGCTGACAAGCATCAAGCAAAGAATCATTTCATTCATAGGAAAACTATTCAAATGTTCAAACTACTATGGGATGCTCAAATTACATTTAAACTGCTATCAGATATAAGAGGGAGACTGCAACCTTGGCTTTCCCTCAGTAGGCCAAGTGTTTCACTGGGCTTCATTCTTATTTGCAATAAAGGAAACCAAGTCATATTTGTAAGATATCTGCCAAGTGTTAGAAAATATTGAGTCTTATTCCAGTATTCTTTAAAAGAAAAATTAAGAACAATACAAAGGTATTTGTTTTGTTATTCTAAGGAGTAAGTTCTGATTCCAAGATTCAGTTTGGGATTCATTTGCACTTTGGAAAAAACAACAACCCAATTAGGATTGAATCAAGGTAAACACATGAATTAAAGCAGGCTGAGACCACCAGAAATTATTCTAATCTTTCATTTTTTTGTGTGGGGGGGGGATATCAAAGTATAAGATCACCTTTATAGGACCAATAGGCAATTCTGGAGGATAAAGAGTGTCCAGTATCAAGGCAACAGGTGCAGCAATATTAAAACCAGATTCTTTTAAATTCTGTTTTGGTTATACTATAACAAGTAGTTCTTGACTTATAACCACAATTAGAACCAGAATTTGGTAGAGTCATAAGTGTGGTCATCACGTGACCAAACTTGAATTGGTTATTTTTATGGCAGTCACAAAGCAAATCACCACAGTTGTTAAGCACTGATGTGGTCATAAAGCAAATCCAGCTTCCCAATGGACTTTTTTTAAAAGTTTGCAAATTGCCATCGCATGATCACAGGATTCTGCAACCATTTCTAAATGCAATCTAATCACCAAGCACTCAAATTACAATCATATTACCGCAAGGTTGGTATGATGTTTGTAAGTGCAAGTACAAACCATAAAACACCTTTTCTGTAGCCACTGTAATTTTGAATCATCATTGAGTAAACAGTCACATATTGAAGATTATCTGTAAGTTTTGTTTTATTATTTCACTTTATTTATGCTTGCAACATTGTTAAGTCTGACCAGAATTATATGCTATTTGCAGCTGTAGTTGCTCCAGTACTATTAAACCTTCTAACATTTTGAGCAAACAAATTGGGAAGACATTATGCGAAGGAAGATAGACTTCCATATAAAAGAATCTTCCCTTGTCCTCATTTACTGTAAGCGGGCAATATTGATGGATTACAGAGACAAGACACATTTCTCAGCCCATGACAGGGACTATACCAACAATCTTTGGTATATCTTTGGTATTGGAAGATCACGGATGTAGAGGGGAAATGTTGCTTTTCCTCAAGTCATCTTGCTTAGGATCACTGAAAGGATGGAGCTGAACTGCTGGGAGGTTGGTTTATCTATGATGAACCTTTAGATTTAGACATGGTTCCTAAATCTTCCAGCAGTTTTGTATGGCCATTCATTATGAGATGTGAGGAGATGAGATACATTTAACATTCTTTTTAGCAATTTATTCATTTAAAGAACTCTTGATTAGAAAGCCCCATTGAAATTTTTTTCATTATTGAAAAATAAGAACTGTCAGTCATTTGATTCCATCTTTCTCCCTTCCTTTACTTCCCAATTTTAGATTTATTTATTTTTTAAAAATGTAGTTGACTGTTTATCAACTCAACCGATGGCTTTCTAAAGAACTGAATCATCCCCCAACCTCTTGACTTTGGGCTTATATGAGATTTAGCTTCACCTCATACAATGAAGGTTTGGCTCAAAGCTGCTGACTTTTATCTTGTTATTCAGGACTCCTAGGAATCGTTGCACCCCATGCTTTTAATGCATGTTTTCTTGAAAGTTGTTGCTGTAGAATGAGCAAAGTTAAAATTAAATAATTCCCCTTCTCTGTGAAATAGTATGTTATTTGATCTAAAGAATTCTCCTTGACACAGTTCACAGAATCACTTTAGACTGGATCAATAAGAAACTGTAAATCTGTCTGAGGCTGCAAATGTTACCCTTTTATTACCCAAGAGTAAATTTACACAAGTGAGCATTACAAAATAATCCTGCCATGGAGAAGAGCATGCAGGTTAACTTAATATTATATTAAACACTGTGCAGATTCTCCATTTTCATTTCATTTCCATTAATTAAAGAAAAACAATGCAATTAAACAGGACTGAAAGTCCTAGTATGAAAATACTTAAGGCAGCTTATATCTACTTAAGGCAGCTTATATCTGTTTGGGAAGGGCAATATCTGTGCCTTGACTAATATAATTTAATAACACTTCTGACTTCTCTCTTTCACTTTCTGCCAATGCATTGTCCTCATCACCTTTATTCCCTTAAAGATGGTAATTTTAGACTAGACATATATTGTGCGATTATCCTGTTTCATTTACAGAATTTCACAAAATGCTTAGGCATGATGTATCCTTCCCGTTTTCCCATTGTGTCACACATTTTGTGTGTGTGTGTGTTGTAAAATAATACTGTGATACAGCAGAAGGGAGATATGGAATAGTTGGCTTGGTAGTACTAGAAGAAGAGGAAGCACCTGTGTGCAACAGAGCACTGTGCTTGTGGTTATTGTGTCTAGGTGGAGAATGGATACAGGAAAACTGGAGAAATGTTTCTCTCAATTCCAACCACTCAGATTTCACAGGAGAAAGGGGGTTCAATTTCTTTAGGATACCTGCAGTGTACATTTTGAGGTTTCATGATATATTTGCTTGGAAGGACATGATAAGTAAACATATGAAAAAAGTAGCATTATTTTAACTAAGTAATATCAAGAAAAATCAATTTAACCTAAGGAGGTTCTAGGTTTAGTTATATATTCCCATTCAAATACACTAACGCAACAGTAGTCAATGATTGACAAGTTAGAAATTCCAGAAAAAGCATCTTTTTTCTTTTAACACAAGAATCTTTTTTTCTAAGACAAATGGATGCATTTGCTTCAGTGAATATTTCTTTTTCCTCAGAGTATTCTTTTAGATGCGTGCTAATTTGTAGAGATTTAATTCTTTTAAACCCATGTGATTAGTTGTTCAATATTTGTTTTATTAAGTGACAGCTTAATCGGTTTGTAAATATTAATATCTGAAATTGAATCATGCAGGTATTCTTGAAGACAGCTGGCACTCCAACCTGTAATTGTGTACACAGGATCTATCTGCCTATTTATGTGACAACATACATATTCTTCTTATGAAAAGGTTTTATTGTGAATAAATAGTTGAATACTGTCCAGAACCTCTTGCTGAAAAAGCATTGGTGAACTCAGCAGAGATTTGTGATCCTGTATTGGTTGTTCCACTTCCATATGGAGATCTTCATAAGACTTTCTGACCAGTGGTAGTTAGCCATACTGATTAACTTTGTTTTACCCTGCAGTGCACAGTGACGTGTGGAGGTGGCATGCAAGTGAGGTCCGTTCAATGCCTAGTGAATGGGAGATCAGCCACTGGATGCCTCTTGCATCAGAAACCCATTGCATCACAAGCCTGTAATATAAACTTCTGTCCTCTTCCACAAGCAAAAGGTAGAGTCAAACAGTTTTCTCTTCTATAATTCCATTTTTGTCTTTAAAAGAGCCCTTCCTCAATATGATATCTTTTGAATGCTACTTGGGAATCATGAGATTTGCAATCCCAACACATAAGAAAAGGGTCAGATTGAGGAGGGCAGCTTAAAATTTGGTTCTAGAGATCTTGCTGAACCAATATTAAAGATATTGTGAGTATTCCACCAGGACTGCTTGGCAAAGAACATTTAGAGACTTCAGGTACAATCATAACCTTCAAGGGCAAATCCAAAACTAGAATCTCAGATAGGGGGGGGGGGGAATGGAAAGAATAGGTTATGTATGTAATTAGTTGCAGAATTATTTAGTTTAAAACAAATGGAATTAGAGAACATCTTTCTATTATTTGAAGAAAGATGGAGACAATTTTGAGATGAGCTCCCCAACAGGAAAAAAAACAACCCGAGATTCTCCTTTCTTCAAGAACATATTTCAGACTGTGAAGATCAGTCTAAAATTACTTCACTTGTCAAATGGATGAACTTCTGCACAGAACAAAGTAAACAGCATCTCAAGCATATTCAGGGAGAGAGAAAAATTCATGTATGTGAGCACTTTAATCTTTTCCATGAAGAGATGGAATATATCATGAGAACTGGGGCATACATACATGCACACATGCACACACAGATACTTATACAGTACATATATATTCACACACACACACACACACAAAATACCAACACAGTATGTCATGAGATACATATGACTCATTTTCAACTACATCACAGGTCTTGAAGCTGACTGATCTTATATGGTTGTCTAAAGTGTACAGTTTTGTGTTTTTCAACAATTCTTTAGCAACATTTTTATTATACTTATGAAATATTATATCACTACATATAGGCATATATACAATTTGTTTTCTTACTTTCATAACCCATTTAAATGAAAACATTGGTCAGTGAATTAAAATGTCCTATCTTCCAAGCTTCAAGTAAATCAAGTCTTTTTTTTATTTTAAATGCTGCATTTACATTTATTCAATATACTTGGAAAGCCAACTCTTCATTCAATGTAATTGACTACATTCACTATGTCTTTTCATATTTCTAGATATCTTCTGTAAGGATTATTTTAACTGGTGCCACTTGGTTCCCCAACATGGCGTTTGCAGTCATAGCTTCTATGGGAAACAGTGCTGCAGGTCTTGTATCAATTCTAATTTGTGAGCATCGCCTCTAAAATATAAGGCATAGCTCTGAATGCAAAATGAGCTTCACTTCGTAACTGGCATCTGAGCTGAATAAACAAGAGAATCTCAAGAGTGACTGGGACGCTCTGAAGCATCCTTCTCGGCAAGCAATATGACTCCAGGTTAAAAAAAAAATCCCGCATAGCCAAGAACTACGTGCATGGAGGAGGTCATATCCCACATCCTTTTCAGTATTCCAATGTGACCTGAGTGGATACCTTTTTCTTAAAATAAATCAAAAGAAGGGGTGCTTAACGTAAACAGGGCATGGCTTACTTCTCCCCAACCCTGAATATTATAGGAAGGAAGCTGATCCTTGAAAATATAACTATTTTTTTTGAGGAGCTGATGAGAGAAGAACATCTATGAACAATAACAGAGCTATTGGTGGAGACTGAGGGTTGAGTTTTCTTTATACCTCAGTTTCTCCTGCTAAATAAATACTTTGGGAACCATCCACCAGCAGGTTTTTCTGACGTGAGCCCTGTGGAAATTAGCAAGAGCTATTCCAAGTACACTGTTGTAGAGGAGCATGTTACTGGGGCTCTCACAATAAAGGCCCAACTTTATTGGCCTTGTACCATTACTGGCCTTGTATTTTGTTGGAACCTTGTGAAGGAGATACTAGAGCTAAATTGCATGATTCATCTGCAGGTTCCTGCTTACAAAGATCCTATAAGAATAAATACTGTAACAGATTGCAGCAATTGAAACGTGCTTGAGGCACTACTGCCAATAAATAAAAATTAACTGAAGCTTTTGTTGAATACGCAGGATACAGAGAAAAACAGGACAAAGCCTAAAGATTCCTTTCACTTTTTCAGTGTGTGTTGGATAATAAGATCTTTTATATTCATCACTGTCAAATGAGTAATCATATTTGAATGTCCTTATTTTATGCTTTACTCTTAAGTATAAAAAGAGTCTTCTGCTATCAGTGTTACAGAAATGGCTGATTATACCAAAAGTATGTTGTTTGTATTTAAACACAAGGTATTGTCATATTAGATTTCAGCACCAGAACAGCATAATACACCCATGGATTTTTTTCTTCTTTTCTGGTTATAATGGCTGTTCAGCATAACCAGAAATTATTTGCAAATTTAGAACTACACAGAACATCAATGTTAGAAAACAGGTGTCTTGCGATTTGAAAGAAAATGTGAACACATAGAATACTAGTTACAGCACTGAGAACATTTGTTTTCACTAAACAAAGCAAGTTTCTGGTCCTCATGACTGTAAAGGAATATTCAAAGTACATGTGCAATCCATTTGCACAATCTTAGACACCCAATGGCTGGTGGAATTGAATAAAATATGTCTTTAATTTCCAACGTCATTATAGAAATTAATGAAAGCTGAGTACAATTGACAAACGGTTTTTAAAATACAAATATGGACTACTTAGACTAACATAAACAAAATCATTTTTTCTTTCTCCAGAATTATTGGTGCTTTTCTTTATCCAGTTTTATTGGTGCTGATTTTTCAAAAAAAGCCTTTTTTTTCTTTTTGGTGCTGCCAATGAAAATGGGAATCTGAAAATTTATATTATCTGATATTTAATAAAAATGTTTCTGTATTATCTCTTTATTTATTTCATTGATCATATTGAAAGATTCATTTAGAAATATATATTTTACCATTTTATTTCTGATACTAAGTTTGCATTACTGTATTCATTTTCTTGCCTCATTTATTATTTGTGAACATCAAATCCCATCAGATAATTACATAACATAGTCCCACTTCCAGAATCCATGGCAGAATAATACAGACGTAAAGGCAAATTGAAACATGTTGCTCAGTAATTATCATGGGGCAAAATAAACTGAAGCCATAGGGAAGGGTTTATCCTTTACCTAATGGCAACTGTGTATGTATGTAGATGTAAATTCACGTAGACTCATTTTCTTTAATAAGTACATATAAATATATTTCTTCCTGGAATATTCAGTTTCTACTCATTTCTCAAAATTTGAGTTTTGAAGACTATCTGCTGTAATCTTGCTGTATGTGCTTGGACTGCAATCAAAGAAATATCACCCAACCCAAACTGATACATGTTAACAAGTATCCCTTACCCTGAACCCCACACAAAAAGGAGCTAAAATAAACTATAGCTTCCCATCCCATCCACATAATTACCTCAAATTGTGTTAATTTGTCTTGCTAAGCTATAAATAAAATCCTAGTGGTTCCTATGAGGGAGAACTGAAAAGACCTCGGGCCACCCTTCCACTGGAAAGACCTGAAGTCCAGGATTGAAAGGTCATGCTAGAAATTATAGCAAATGGAGAAACAGACCTGCTCAGCCTTTGAAAACTACTCTAGCTTTATTCTGGTTTCAAATATAATGCAACTGAGCCGGAAATAAATCAGCCCAGCTCTCAAATGCACTGTCAATGTTGTGGGATTACTAAGGCTTGGAACAGCACACTTATAAGAGAAAGATTGCCAAGCATTGAAAAAAAGGTATGTGAAAATCTATATTAAAACCCATCTATCTCCTGAGCCTTATTACATATTACATCAAATATGTGGCAAGGGTTTTGGACAGAGACAGGAATGTATACATTTATGCTGCAGTTTGTTTCTTTACTTTATCCATATTATAGAAGCTTTTCTACTGAGGGTTCGGTTGAGGGTTTAAAAAACAAAAACAAAACCAGGCAGGATTTGCAGCTGCTTAAAGTTAAAAGATTAAACTAATAAAGCAGCAAAATGAAGCCAAGCATCTCGAATCTCCTTTTTAACTGAGAAAATTCTAGCCCTCATTGTTGCAAAGATATTCAGAGGCCACAGGGTTGCTGAAGATTTTCACAGTCAAATTTAATACTTCTGAGCAGGCTAAGGACTACAAAATAGATGGAGCAATATCTAAAGACATTTGTTATTGTTGCTTTCTAACTATGATATCTTTATTTTAAGGCATTTCAGTTTTCATCAATACCCAGCCTCAAAAGAAAATAAACTTTCAGTAATCATGACCAGAGGAGATTTAGAAGGCTGCAAAAAGAAAAGTTGTTACCTATCCCTTAGGTTACATTTCAGCACCTTGCTTAGAATATATCATATAAAAGGTGACAGAAAGTCCAGACAAAACTGACGAACCTAACAAATAGAGAATGCATAATTCATATACTAGTCATAAATAGAAATTATAAATATTAAAGCCACATTCAGCTAAATATAACAACAAATTGGCTTTCCATAGCACGTACACTGCAAAATGTGTCAGAAAAATCTATTAAACAATGGAAGATACAAGAAGGACCCATCCATCAAAACTTTATTTCAGCCATTGATCAGAAATCCAGTATAATTAATAAAAATCTAATACATAATAAAACATTTAGTAATTTTCATATGCAAGCAAGGTTACACTGCTATTATTTGATCTGATGGTATATCTGAATTGTTAAGTAGCAATCATATTGCCTTTCTTGCTTTACAGGTCCTCGACTTACAACCACAATTGAGCCTAAAATTTCTGTTGCTAAGCAAGTCGTTTGTTAAGTGAGTTTTGTCCCATTTACGACTTTTATGACTTTTCTTGCCACAGTTAAGCAAATCACCGTAGTTAAGTTAGTAATACAGTTGTTAAGTGAAACTAGCTTTCCCACTGATTTTGCTTGTAAGACAGTCACAAAAAGTGATCATATGACTCCGGGACACAACAATCGTCATAAATATGAACCATTTTCCAAACATACTATTTTTGATCACATAACCCTGGGGATGCTGCAATGGACTGTAAAAAGTTAGCACTCACCCCTCTCCTTTAATATTTTGGGAAATATTAAAAAGGCAGAATATTATATTTCCTTGGATGAGAAATTGAGAAACATGCTCTTGGAGACAGAAACTCAGCCCCAGCTCCCTGCCCCCAGCAGACATTTTGGTGCCTGCTTATCTACAAGACAAAAGGCCTCCAGCTTCAGGGTGATGGGATTAAGACATGAACCTCCAGGACATAATGGAATTATCTATCAGTAGGGCTCACCACATGGCACAACCAAGCCCCTACATTACATCAGTCCAAGGTCCAACCAAACGTGACTTCAAGACAAACATGACCCCACATGGCCCCATGGGAGTCTGATAGCAACCAATAGAAGTCATGCTCTTGGCACAGGAACAGGAAGCTCAAGTTCAAGGCCCAAGAGAGGGTATAAATAACCCTCACTCTCCATTCTATGTGGTCAGCTACCCAGAATCACACATGCTTGGTGGTTCTGCTTCACTACTAAACCATCTTTCCAATCAGCTTCCATGTTTCCAGTGTCTTTCTCCCCACTTGGAACTGAACCCAGATGGACATTTCTTCCAACAGGACGTTAAGTATGAAAACCTGTCATAAGTCATTTTTTTCAGTGTAACGTTGAACGGTCATTAAACAAATTGTTGTAAATTGAGCATTACCTATGTTGCTTCTTAGTAAAACAAAAAACAAAAAACCTACTACCAAAATTCAGCCAAGTTTTTCAGCATTGGTTCAGAGGCAATTCTTGTTCGATTGGAAGGCTAGAATAGAAACAGCGTAGGAATAATGTTTTTTTTTTAAATCCATTTTTTTTTCTATTGTAAAAGATCCATAGCAGATGGGAACATTCATATAACTGAGCATTTGTGATAGGAGCTAAGAGATCCAGTCTATTTTACATTTTTATATAACAGCTTTATAACAGGAAAGGCAAATCTATGTGTCCCAGGAAAGACAGCTTTATATTTTTAAGATGCTAAGAACAAAGTTCCCATTTCCCATTGCTTAACAAATATATCATCTCTTTATTGTTCTTAATTTTTACTGCTGTGTGTGTTCAGTGTTTCCGAGTGGTAGAAACTGATCCTTGCATGCAGCTATTTGCTCTTATGGTTTTCCATGTAGGAGGCTTGCCAATCTTCTCATTTTGTGCCATGACAAATTTATAATCAAATTTATAATCTCAACAGAAGATTACAGAGCCTGTCAGGAGTCCCATATTTTCCTTCTCCCCCCCCCTCCAGTTTTTTCCTTTCCTTCCTCTGTTCTAATTCCCTCCATTCTGCCTAGCAACTGTCTCCTAGCATTATTTGCTAGTAGTTTTGTACTGCTCAACATTTCACACTTCTGAAACTTTATTATGTAATATCCCTTAGTCCTGCTAAGCTATCCTACATGAGACGGGGGTTTTGTTTTGTTTTAATTAAATAAACAATTCAGTGTGGGAAAGAACACTTAATTCTTTCCAACAATAGTGTTTTTCCAAACCTATACCACATAGGCATGTACATGTACCCTGAAGTTACTGTTAATTCACACTGGCATAAACATTACAGACGGAATCCAGATTTCTTAATTTTTCCATACAATGAATCCAGTAGCATATTAGAGGAAGGTTACATGCATCTGGAAAAAGGGCTAAGACACTGTCTTAATGTTGCTTCTTGCCTGTTTTATTCTCATGTTGCTCATGGACTACATGTGGTCTCAACCTTGTTTTTGCCTTCTAAGAACATACACTGAACCTCTGGGCAAATTGGTAGCATCTCTGTCTGTCTCTGTCTCTTTCTCTCTGTCTCTCTCTCTCTCTTTGTCTCTCTCTCTCTCTTAAAAATCCACCTTCTCTTTAAAATATAAGATATTCTGTGGTTATTTGTGTATGTGTGTCTATGCATATGCACATACATATATACATACCACACATACACATACTTATGCAGATACATACATACTAGCCTGTACGCTAGTCTTTTGTTTGCATGTATGCGCTCCAGGTTCTGACACCTGGCCGTAAGACTGGAACCCATTCCATCCCTGCTGAGGTGATTGTGGTAGGGAGATCACTTTGCCTTTGAAGATGCCAGTCACAGTTGCTGGTGAAATGTCAAGAAACTCTGAAGCCCAACCCTTACTTCCTGTTTTCCCATCAAAAATTGATCCAGTGTTATTTTGAAATAACTCATGATCTAACCTCTGTAACTGTCTCAGCAAGGTATTAGAGTGGCTAATTTGAATTCAGAGGCCTTGCTGGTTTGAAGGTATTGGTTCAATATTTATATTACTCCTTCAGTAGTAGTACTATACTTAATCCATGATGACTTTGTCCTCCACCACATTAATCCATCGGTTACTAACCAGCAATTCATGAATATTAGGTTCTCATCGCAGTGGTGATCATGGATTTAAATTTGTTATAGAGAAAGTGGTAGCAGCTACAGAGAAATTACAAGACTGCCAAATAACTGCCAAGAATGTATATTGCTAAGAGGAAATTATTTTCCCTTTTATAATTTCTATACCATCGGATTCCCTGCCATTTATTTTTGAGCAAACCATTTAAGCCAAACTTAACAGAATTTGCAACCTCTCATATCCTTAGGGAGACAAGGGACATTGCCTACTGGACATCTCAGACCCAATGACAGTCGCAGGAGCAGTAAATTCTTAGAGATAATTTACCATGTTCAAGTTGAACAAAAAGTCATCTTAACCCCAGCTAGCTGAAATCCAGCTAGCTTGCGTTTCTGAATCTATTCCTATGTAAACATCTGACTCATCCACCCCCAAGTTTCAGGACTTGGCAGGGAATACCTTTCTGTAGTTGAAGATTTCTGCTGCTCTCATCATTTTGTGGTCATTTCAGGTCCTGTCCCTAGTTATTCTCTTGGAAATGTTAGAATCCTGCAATAGCTAAATGAGGGCTAAGGTCAGGAGGGGAAAGTGGAAAGCATAGATTTACTCATCCCGTTCTCTGCACTGAGTAAATCTTTCCACTTCTCTCCAAACACAGAGATAATTATCTATTACTAAGAATTTAAAACTTGTTTTCATTCAAAAAAAGAAAAATATTTTGCAGTAGTCAGACACACATAGAAACTATTCGTCAGTTACAGAGGCAACTTTTATCAACCTTTAAAATTAGAGACAGCCCTTCCATGCAGACCTTCTTCACCAACATCGCTAGGGACAAGGTAGAGAAATGACAGTAAAAACAATTACCTTAATAGTTCAGCAAAGTATCAAGCATTGGTTCAGAGTAGCAAAAAGTGCAGCCTAGACCTGTTTAATAAGCTTAAGAACCCAATTCAATAGCAGCCTTGCACAGACTCTCGCACGCACACAAATATAGAATGGCCTAGATTATCATTACAGCTGGATTCTTTCAAAACAAGATAGAGAAAAAGTAAGAGGACAAGAAGAGAGCATGCTGCTGAAGATTTAGCTTTTATGACCTGGAGCAAAACAGCGCAAGTCACCCTGGTGTAATGTCCTTCTGAGGATATTGTAGGTCTGATCTACACACTGATTTGTACAGAGCTCTGCTAGGAAGAGCTTCTCCCTGCCTGAATCCTTTTTGCAGCCTTCACAGCCTCCTAGGGCAATGCAGTCAGAAAATGGGCATTTTGGGATAATTAAAGGGATGGGCTTTGTTGAAACTTTAGACATCTTTATCACCAAATTTACCCCGTATCCTCAAGATGGATTTTGGCCTTATCCACTTTGGGTGCATGATCCTTGTTATGCTATACCAACCTAGTGCATATGTGGTGTGTGTACGCACACACACACACACATTCACATACATGCACATATGCATACAACAAGGATCATATATGGAATTTAATATCTGTACAAAATTAGGATCTCTGCAAATGTATAATATCAGCAAAGGGGCAGGAATTGAAATAGCTTCTCTTGAACAATAGTAACAGACATAGGGGCCTCCCTCCTCCCCATATCTGTAACTATTTCATCTTGTGGTCATTTAAAAATAATTACATGGGTCAGTGTTTATTCTTTCACAGTTCATATTTTGATTTGCTTTCTTCTAACTTCCACAATCTCAAACAAAATGGGCCATTAGAACAGTAGAGGCATCAAAGTTATCCTATGCAGGTAATCTTCATACATCCATTTATCCCTGCAGTTCATTAAAAGCTATCTTAGAGCAAGTCTAAGAACATTTCAGGCATATTTCAAAAATTTACCCCATCAAATGTACGTACTAATACATTTTTTATTTCATTACATGAAACAAATACCATGTATTGTTTCTTTGAGATTTTGATTAATTGAATGGAGCTGCCAGTTTTTCAGTTATTGCTGTGAAGTGTGTCACATTCACTCTGACTGATTCCTAATTGCAAGGTTCATACAATATTTCCAGCTCTGTAATCCTTATGGCTGCTGCTGCTTACATGAACCTGCCATGTCCCTGCATCATTAACTCTACTGAAGTATAAATAATGCTTCAGTGCTTTGATTCATTAGTTCACCACGTTTAGTGCCAGCAGAGTTACTGTGACTAAAAAAAAATCAACAGATTTTAATATCATTAACTTTAACTTTGCTTGATGAAAGGTCATAAAATGAGGCAACTTTCACTTAACAACTGTCTTGTTTAGCAGCAGAAATTTTGGGTTCAATTGTGATTGTGGCTAGCTAGGGAATTCTGGGAACTGAAGTTCACAAATCATAAAGTTGCTAAGGTTGGACACCCCTGCTTTAGAAGGACTGAAAAAAAAAGTCAGTATGGGTTTTCTGTAGGGATACCTGTGCATCAACCTAGAAATTCTACAACTGGTTGAAATAACATTTTCAAAAGGACATAATTTCTCTGCATAAACTGATATGCTGTATATCTGCTTGAGAGATACTGGCTTTTCTGCAAAAATCATTTATACAAAAATCAAGCTATTGCCAGTTTTCCATTTATTTTGGACAGGACAATGTTTTATTTTTACTACAACACATTCTCTTTATAGGGAAAGAAATCCAGCAGAATTAAATATATGATTTGCATCTATCACCTCTTAACTTTTAAGCTTTGGCCATGAAGAGAGAATAAACTTTCAAACCCAGTATTCTGATGTTATTCTTTCCCTAGCAATAAATGAAATGTCTTGTAATTTATTTATTTCAATTGAGGCATTTTATCATAGAGTCAGACTCATAAATTCAGTGGTAGGCATTTCGCTTCTCAGCAGAAGTAAAATACTGTGGTTTCTTAAAAGCCAATCCATTACATTTTCAAGATATTTAATAAACACTATGATCATACATTTTCAAATATCATAAATCTTTTAAGCACTAGAATAGGCTCTGTGAAAAAGAGACAGTAATGCAGGCTCTAGTTTCCCCCATCTAGGGCCTTCCAGATATCTTGGACTTAATCTATCATTTCCAAGCCAGGACATTCTTCGTCTTTTGCTAGAATAGATAATCAACATATATGGAGGGCTCCAGGTTGAAGAAGTCTGGGTAACAAGAAAGTCAGAAAGCCTGAACATAAGCAAAATCACATGACACATAAATACTTAGTGGAATAAATTTTCACAAATCTGGTGCAGGAGATCTAGAGAAGAGTGAATTAATGTAGAAACTCATCATCTATATAGGTTAACTCTATGTACCATGGCATTACCTTCATCTATCCATGTACTATGTTGCTGTGTGAGCTACTATGAACCAACAGCTTCTTAATGTTATTCCGTTTGGTAATGTGTGAACAGCTGTATAATGGAGAAGGGAGTACAGCTTCCAGACGTGTTTCAGAACAGAATCGGAACCATGATTTCATATGCTTTATACTTTCCTTTCTATGGCAGGTGAATATCTTGTTTTCAATAGAACAGCTATAGTGATCTACTAGATGGGCTAATATTAATTCAGGGTATCATGAATGGATCAATGGGCAGCTCAGCAGAACATGAGTCATTGATTCAATGATATCCTCCATGCAGGATCACATTCTGTCCTGGAAGAGAAAGTTGTTCTACTTCTCTTCCAGAACCCTTGATAAGTGTCAATATAATATCATTCGTTTTTTTCTATAGCAATTGTGCCTTCTGGCCTGACCTCTGGGCTTGGGAACTTTTTAGAAGACTTAGTAGATGACTGACCTTCAGCATACAAGGGACTGCAAATGAAATGAAATGAAGGCCAATCGAGCAGTAATATTTAGCCCCACAGAATTCTCATTAGCTTGCTATAAAAATAGCACTTCTTGCTTTCTGCTGGGTGCATCATGGCTTAGTTGCCTGAAGCCCAGGAATCCTTCTATATTATACCTGCTCTATGGGGTGTTCAGGGAGGAATAGCACCTCTGGTCGTGTCCTTTTAGGACAGCTCGTCCACCTTTGGTCCCCACCTGTCACTCAACTCTCAACTGTGGCTCCTAGTAGCTGCAGTATTCGCAGTGGCCACACCCCGGGCAAGAGCTTCGACAGGCTGGCCAAACCAAGTTGAGGGTAGCTGTCAACTCATTGACCTTCAGTGAGATAGGGACTTGTCTATCCCGAGCATGTGAAGATAGATTCTGGTGGACTGAGAGGATGAAACCTACTGTCAGCGTTCCATCTAAGTTCCAATAACTCACTCAGCACTCAGATAAAAATTGATCCAAGTAAGAGTTTATTAAAGAAACCATG
>JANHFL010003214.1:68472-85482 GCA_032468155.1 Oxyrhabdium leporinum | reverse complement strand
ATGTCAGATCTTGAAAACAAATGCACAATATACACACCTTAAGGAATCTTTAAATAAAGGGTAAAAGGAGAGTGCAAAAATTGGTCTACTATTCAATAGTAAAAAAAATGATTTGACAATCCTGGCAAAATTACACACATCAGATCATGAAGAGTTGGAAGTAGACTGAACAACTGAGTAACAAACAATTTAATAATTTTTTGTAACAAAGCTTCAGTTTCCAAAATACATTGATTTCTCCCAATAGTCCTAAACACAGCTTGAATCTTTGAATGGGTAGATTTACCTTTTGATTAAGCATCTTATACTTATCAAGAAACCCAATTATAAAGATATTGTGAAAAATTCTGAGGAATGTGCATTTTTTTCAATTCAGATCTTTCATTCTACTAAAGGCAAAGTTTAAAGAGACGGACTGGGCAATAACCTGGTAATTTTTAAATTTAGCTTTTATCCTCTAATTTACCAGGCAGCCCAAACAGCAACAAATTGCTGTAACTGTTGCCAACCTGTGGGACATACTATGGGTAGTTGATCATTGCAAAGTTCAATTGTATGAGACTTCCCAAAGTGTATCTTGTATTATTTGGATCTCAGAATAGGCAAGGACCATGCTATGCCTGATTTCTAAAAGGGTGCAACTAGGAAAAAAACAAGGCACAGGTGGTCAGAAGGACACAATCACACTTCACTTCTCATGATTGCTAATTACTAACTCAGTTGCAAGAGATAAGTACAAATGCTCAGAAAGATAAGGCCTAATTGGTCTGGGGAAAAAAAACCAGGTTCCAAGCAAGATAAGTACACACTTCTGATTCCAGCTGCTAGTCATTATTCATCTAAGCTGTTTGCTATGAACTACTATAGTCTCAAAAACCAATAGAATATTTTTTATAATGAAGAGAGGAATCTTCTGATTATTATAGAAATTATAGAAATATTCCATTGATTTTATTGCAGCTTTCACATACAGGGAGGAATTATAGGCAATGAAGCTGGAAAAAAAATCAGATGTTGTGGGCTAAAATAAAAGCAGAGGACTCTATTCCTATGATTTATGGAATTCCTTTCAGATTTCTGGGAAAATACAAGAAGACTGCATTTGGAGATCTTGGGTGTGAGCATTCTGGAAGCATGACTTAAGAGCACCACTTCAATTCTTCCACAGTGTCATTTTAAAGCCTTTCTTCAATGTATCTTCAAATATATAATTATTTTGCTTACCCAAAATATATTTAGTGTATGAATCCTAATGAATTAAGGCAAACATATGCCCCAGGATAACGTTGCAGGATCCAATCTGAGTCTGTCACCGGGACCACTGGAGAGAGACAGAGAGGGAAGTTCCTTGAGGATGGGCTCCAGCACCAAGCCAAAAGCTTGGAAGAATAAACCTGGTCCCAGTGACCGACTCAGATTGGATTCTGTATAAATTCTGCCTGTGATTTTTGTGTTTTGCTAAGGGCGGCCCTATAGTTTCCTACCGTCTTGCTCCGTGCTTACTGAATGAACCCAAAGCAAAATCTGTAAATCAGTTCAAAATGTGTATTACGACAACATCTTTATTGGACCAACTCAAAGGTCACAACTTTTGCAAGCTATTGGGATCCCCGGACTCTTCATCAAGTAAAGAGATTTTTAAAAATGCTAAGCGCGAGGAGAGAGGAAGGGGAAACCTGCATTGTTGATACCCATAACTAACACGCAGTCTTCCATGCCTGCTCGGGTTTCTTCTGTACTTCTCTGGTATTATTTCTCCTCCTCTAGATTGCTTGGTATTGCTTCTCCCCTTCGCACTGTCTTTTGTACACTTAGTATCCCGATTCAGATAGGATAAAAAAAAAGTTCGCTTTTGTTTGATGCAGTTCCAGATTACATTAATTCTTGGCTGGAAATTGCATCTGACCCTCGAGAAGCATGGCAACACATTCCAAAACATAGGGAATTTTAATTTAAAATTAAAATTTACATTTCCATGTGATTATAATGAAATACAAAAGTTAAATTTTATTTACTGGTCGTATTTCCATCCTGCTATCCGTTTGCAAAAAAAAAAGCTGGGAGAGTTTGCAAACTTTCTAAAAGAACCACCCACGAAGAGATAACATCACCCATTACGAAAACCCGCGTCTTACATTCAAGCCCTAGAGTTGAGAAAGCGAAAGTCAAGGTTGAGCGGTAGGCTGGAGTTGCAGTCCGCCGATTCGGCTGCGGGCAATTTTTTTTTCCTTTTTATCAGGCACTGCGCGGGGCAGCTAATCTGAGCGCCGGCGAAGGGTCTTTCTTCCCTCTTGCGTCGCACTGGCTTCTCGGGAAGATTTCGCTACTTACTGCTTACCGCTACCGCCGCCGCCACCGCCCGAGGCTTGCAACGGGCGACGGATGGGCCGCTTGCGCTGCGTTGGGAATCATGATGCCCGGGGAGACCCCGCCGGCGGCCGACACGGCAGCGGAGGCGGCCACGGCCTGCGCCAACTGCGGAGCCCTTCAGCAGGTGGAGCTCTTCATCTCTGGCCTCTTTGCCCGTTGCAGCCCGTTGTGCTGGGGTGGGTGGGGTTGCGGGTACTGGATTGGGCAGTCCTGTTTTGCATGAATGACCGGCGGTGTTTTAGGGACGCGGCGAAGTGCGCGTGGAGCAAATTGGTGTGGTGAATGGTTCGATTTTCTTGGGCTCTCTTGAAGTTCCCAAACACCTTTGCATCCTCCAGCATGGGGTGAGCTGTCCACTTTTGTATTCATCAGGAGACAGTTTTAACCGAATAACAGAGTTGGAAGGGACCTTGGAGGTCTTCTAGTCCAACCCCTTGCTCTAGCAGGAAGCTCACTGATTAATTTTTCTAACTGTCAGGAAATTTCTTCTTAGTTCTACGTTGCTTCTCTCCTCGATTAGTTTCCATCCCTTGTTTTTTGTCCTGCGTTCAGGTGCTGTGGAGAACAGGTTGAACACCCCCCCTTCTTTGTGGCAGCCCCCGAGATATTGGAACACAGCTATCATGTCACCCCTAGTCTTTCTTTTCATCAAACTAGACATACCCAGTTCCAGCAACTGTTCTTCATATGTTTTAGACTCCAGTCCCCTAATCATCTTGGTTGCTCTTCTCTGCACTCTTTCTAGAGTCTCAACCTCTTTTTTATATCATGGTGACTGAAACAGGATGCCGTATTCCAAGTGTGGCCTTAGCAAGGCATTATAAAGTGGTGTTAACACTTCAGGTGATCTTGGTTCTATCCCTCTCTTAATGCAGCCTAGAACTGTTGGCTTTTTTGGCAGCTGCAGCACACTCCTGGCTCATATTTAAGTGATTGTCTACTAGGACTCCAAGATCCCTCTCACAGTTACTACTGTTGAGCCAGGTACCACCTATTTTATATGCATTTGGTTTTTCTTGCCTAAATATAAAACCTTACTTTTCTCTACATTCAATTTCATTTTGTTAGATAGGGCCCAGTGTTCACGTCTATCAAGATCCTTCTGTACCTTAAGCCTATCTCTATATCTTGAACCTATCAATGTTTGATTGTTTTCTGATCTCAAGAATACATTGATTGTTGCCCTCATTGGATTTTCAATGTAATTTTGGGGTGATAGTTGCCCTTGTTGAATTGTGCTGAAATTTTTCATTTAAGTTCCTTGGAAATGTTATTTGCCTTTAAAGCAACACAAATTTCCACATATTTATTGTTGTCCTAGTATTTTGTAGGTTTTGCCAATTTAGAACAGAGAAATTTAATGAATTCCAATTGTAAATATGTTATCCAATCTTAGAAGCAGAATGTGTATATCAGCATTATTGTAGAAGATTAAGATCTGAAGTCACCTCAGAAAAAGTATGTGTAATGTAACCAAGGAATACTGTATTTAAATTGCCCTTTTCAGTATGTTTTTGCTTTCCTGTGCTTTCGTGAGAGTAAGCTCCCTTGCCAGATTTCCATCTGATTTACTATAATGTAAGTGGAAATGTACAGTAGTCAATGTTAATATTACAGTCCATAACTTTACTTATTATGAACCTATCCCTAGTGATTTTAATAATCAATGTATCCTTAAAATACTAGAATTCATTTTTTCAAGTGACACTGATGTCCAAATGATCAGATTGGATTCCATCATAAAGACGTTTCATGAGTTTTACAATAAATGCTGTTGTCTGGGTATTTTGAATACTTTTTAAGTTGAAAAAAACATTTTAGGAATATGAACCAGTTCACTTTTCTTTAGTTGTCCTTCGTTTATAAAAGGGCAACTAAAGAAAAGTGAACTGATTCATATTCCTAAAGTTTTTCATCTTAATATCCTACTTGCCTCGGAGCTGTGTTTATTATGGATGTATTACTTGGAACCTTGACACTATCATCTCTTAATTATATATTTTTTCTTTCATTTATTTACTTTGATGCCTGTTTTTGACCAATAAATTGTTTAGAAGCTCAAACATATCTTTTTAGATTAATATTTTTTATCCTTTTTTATTGTACTCTTCATTCTTTTTACCTTAGTCTTTGACTTTTTTTCACTTTTCCATGCCATCATAAAATAATGTTCTTTCTTAAAATGATTATTAGCTTGCTTGTTCTATTTATTAATTTTCTTCATCAATTTAGACCTTCAAGTGAAACTGACTCAGCAGAATTCTCTCCCCCCCCTCCCTTCCCCTCTCTTCCCTACAATAAGGAGCTCAATAAGTATATTGTGGTCCAGAGGCCGATTTAAATTCCATATGATCTTTGATGTTTACTAAAGTGCTTACTTACTCATGCTACATTTACAAAGCAAGACTGCATTTTCAGCTTTTCGTTCCGATCAAGGCTTTGTTAGTCTGTTTATGATGCCTCACTCAACCAAGCACATTCTATTTTATTATTAAAAATACTTAGGTCAGTTTGGCAGATAAACTGAAACAATTGTGTTTATATAGTATCTTTGCACATACTTTTTACAAAGTAACAAATCCACTGCCTGTTGAATGTTCTGCTCATAAAACCTTGCGCCAAACAAGGCATAAAAGGGAGGTGGTCACTCACAATTTCAATAAAGCATTCTGTTTAGGAGTAATTATTCCCTGTTACAACCAAGCTTAGCCTGGCTATTTAGAAGCCAGCTATACCTAAGTATTGAACTTCACTTGCAGTAGAATCCTTATCTATAATTTCTAGAAACTGAAAAATAGACATCTGGAATAGGCACCTCTCTGAGCTTTCTCCATTGATTCTGGTTGAATTATGATTCCCCATCCCAGTAAGCATTATTAGCCATTCAGTACACTGCTTGCACCTTTTCATTGCTGGAATATAGGAAACAGTACAATGATTTGCAAATTAATCCATAGATTAGAGATCTTAGCTTGCATAGAAATGTGATTGTGGTAAAAGTGGTTTTTAGTTATGTTTCTGGAATATGAGCCAGAATCAAATCTGACTAGTATTGCCCTTACCAAGTAATTGCCCTTATCATTAGCAGGGAATACTATATTATTTTGACTGGTAATCCAGTCTACAGTTTCTTTGTAGAGGTGTTTCCAAGTTGAAATGATTAGCAGGTGATATCACCATTGCCCAGGAGATGCCCAGTTGGGGGTTCCTTTCATGTTCCCTTTAATGAAGTGGTACCACACTTTCAAACTACTAGCTTGAAAGGAGCTGGAGCGAATGACAGGAGCTCGCCTCACCACATACAGCAGTTGGGTCTCGAACATAGGTGTGCAGATTGTCAACTCAGTGTTCTAACCACGTGAGCCACTGCTCTCCTAAGCATTATGTGAAAGTTGATCAGAGCAATAATGGCCAGTTTAGTTTGATATTTATGGGTACTTTTGATGATCCCAATGCACATGAAAGACTAACTTGGAATATCAAAAGAATAAATTCATGAGTTAAGGATAGAATTTAATGAGAAAAATGAGCAAAAGTAAAATAGATAAAATAGGTTAGAAAATAGATAAGCTGTGATATTTAAGGAATGATGGTTACTAAATGTGGTCTAATATAGAGTTGAACATATGTAAAGAAGTAAAGCTGTGGGTGTAATTATGAAAGGACTAAAAGTCAGAGGATATGAATTTGTATCATGTTTATGGTTCATAGGAAAGGAGAAATCTATAAGATGGGAATAATTTTATGTAGTGCTGTAGTGAATGGTAGTAGTGGAAAATATGAATTTGGGGAAAATTATGCAACATTGTAAATGAATGTGATCAAGGGGAAAAAATAGAAATGGAAAACATGATTGCGCTATTTGGAGAAAAACATAAGAATGTGAATGTAATTGGTGAATATCTGCTTAGAAAAAGGCCTGTTTGTTTTGAATATGTGGTTTAAGCATAAATTGTTTATAGATAGATATTTGTTTTTATTCTTTCTTTCCAGTATTGACATTCAGCCCCAACCATAAAATCCAAATGGATCATAGTCAGTAAAAGATTAATAATTCAAATAACCACACACAATTCAAAAATCAATTTCAGATGTCAAATTAAAAGAGAAATAAATCCAACAATTCCACAAACCATAAGGTTAAGGAAACCACCTTGTACTCGAAGGTGTTACAAAATGACGGGTAGTGACTCAAAAGGCCTGTCCCATAACATTCTCCTCCTCTCTTTTTTTTATTGTGTGTGTGGGAACTAATACTTAAGTGCTCCACCCTCACATGACTATATTTTGGGCGCTTGGCAACTGGCCTTTATGATCAGTTGCACCAGCCCACAGACACATGACTGCAATTTGCAACATTTTTTGCCATTTTTCTGCCCATTGCATATGCTGGATTTGCTGAACAACCACATGGTTTCAGTTAAAGTCCATGTAGTTTGCTTAACAACCATGGTGTTGTTAAACAAACTGCATGGTGCTATTGTCACTTTTTTTTTCTTTTTATTCGTTTATAATATAAAACACACTGTATTTTATATTATAAACTAATAAAAAAAACTTTCCAATTGTCAAAAAATAGTTGGGAAGTCAAATCAGATCGCATGGTGACTTGCTTAATGACCTACAACAACTAAAATTCTAGGGTCAATTGTAATTGCAAGTTGAGAACTACCTGAATATATAAGGACTGGGAGATTAATGTCTACCAGTAGTAGCAGCCAAGTTGAAATCTAACATCAAACCTGAAATGTATTTTCTGTTGTGGCTTTTCTGCTGCTCCAATCAAAAATGCTCAGTTTCAATGAGATCTAGAAATTCAAGAACCCCAAGAATGATAATGCTGAACAATAGGGTGGATAACAAATCAGCAGTATACTCAGCTGTCTGCATAACCCAGTTCCAAATAGAGTTACTCACATCCAGTCATGTCAAGAACTGGGAACCTGATAACTATCTCCCATAGTGTTTGTCACAAGTTCTTTTAAACTATATCCAATCTGATGGGTTCAAGACGCCAAAACAGCTAACAGCAACCCAGGTCCCTAAAAAATACACACAAGCACTCACATAACTATTATTCATTACTGCTATTCTCCACTCTTCCCCACTCCCGCTACAACTTCTGCTACTCTACCTACTACTTGTGAGTAGTGCTAGAGAAAAACATCCCTTTCTAGCTGCTTTAGGCTGCTTGATGTTTTTATACCTGTCTCTCCCCCCCCCTCTCCCTCCCACTCACATACACTCAATTATTTCGTAGCAAAGTTTTTATAGTTAATCTTGTCATGCTGTCCTTGGGGAGAAGATTTAAAGAGAAGGGGCGAAAGCAGCACAGGTGTTGCCAATTTTCTGAGCAACCTGTTCTCAAATTACTGTAACCTCCACCATCCCAGCATTATGTGAGAGCTGCTAAACTGCCAAAACTGAGACAGATGTCAGATATGGCACTTCTTTATTCTTGCCCAAACAGTTCTCGATTATACATGCAAAATATTTATAATGTTCCCTAAGAAAGTATTTTGAATAAGGTCTTATTTCACATGAATAAACTAAAAGCAACCTGAGGTCAAATATTGGGAATTCAGCTTCCCATATTCTAGGAGGCAGTTGCACTAGAAGATGGGATAAGTATTAGCCAGTGTTCTGTAATCTGACTCCTGTCATACTTCCTTCCATTTACTATAGTAATAAGCCTTCCCATATCCATATTTCTTTCCAAGCACTTAATCCTCCCCTCTCAACTCAACTGGGGTTGATTACTATGAGAATGGAGTACTTAAGCATGTGTAGTAAAGTAAGAAGAAATAGGATGAACAGTAAATGGATGCTGAATGACTGAGAATGCTGAATAGAGAAGTGAATAACTAGTGTGAAAGAAGTACATTGAGGAGGTTTGGTAATATAGAAAGAATGAACAAGGATTAAACTGCAAAATAAATAGATGAGGAAAGAATTAATGAAAGAAAAAAGAAGAGCAGGAAAGTTGTTGTGATAAAAGATGATAGCTTTAGAAAAAGAGCTCACAATTGTTCACAAATTCATTCACATTTCTTCTATAGCATTTTTTTTTTGGTTTGGTTTACCTTATTTTTCTAATATAATCTTACCTATAATGGTGTTAAACCTTTCTAGTTTCTTTTTATAAAATTACTGCAGATTAAAATTTATTAAAATGTTATGTATAAGGGATGTGTCTATCAAATCTCAAGTTTGATTTAAATATTTTTATAATATATTTTTATAAAATATTTTTATGACAGTGCAAACCTCGACAGTGATTTGGAAAAACAGTTCAGAATTTGTGTAAGTGCTGCACTTCTTTGCTGTGAATGAAGGCAGCCCATCTAGAAAAAAGATTATACAAGGTCCAAAGCACTTCCTCTAAATCATTTTCAAAGTCTGATAGCTCTAATAAATATTCTTAATAATTTGTCAACTTTTTTTTTTGCAGAATTTGAACGAATATATTGCTGCCTTAATAGCTTTAAAACAAAAAATAATAGATGCCGAGTAAGTACCTTTTCATCTATTTTTGCTAGCATTTATTAATTAGGGACTAGATGGGAGGCTAGGAATATGTGATAGTGCAAATAAATTGGGTATAATGAGCATAAGGAATCTAACATGGAATATAATCCATGTTATAATCTATAAGGTTCTGATAAAGTACATTTTGGGAGTTCTGTTATGTCCAGCACAGCTGTGGAAGATGGTGTGGCAAAGATGTCAACCTGGTATACTTTGCTGCTATGATAACCATGTTTTCCACATGAAATACCTATGACTATCCTCAAAAAGTGTTTGGAAACATTTTCACAGGAATACTCTTTGGAAACCATTTTATACCAACCACTAATTAATTTTCACAAAAATCATTTTCTTCCAAGCACATCTGATGTGCTGATTTTCACTTCCTGAGGCCTAAAACATAAGTGGGTAACCTTTTGTCAGCCCTGGGGTACAACTCACTCCTATCAATTATATCATCACAAAATGTCGTATTGTATCTTTTTGACACAATAACATTGTTAGACCGGCTGGAACAACTATTTGGGGCACATTTGGCCAGGTGAATGAATTTAAAGATTGGAATGAGAGCAAAATTTTCCTCCTATCCTCACCCTTACTTGGGAGGAGAACCCAAGAAACTGCACTGCCAGATACCAGGCATTTTCCTGAAAAATGTTTGCAATATAACCTCGGATGATGGAAAACTGCAGATGAGTCATGGATTTCCCATGGATGGGTCTGGTGGTGTAAAAGACCACTTTTTGCTTTCTAGTGTAGAGTAGCGTCAAGGGATCTTTATGGAGAAGGCAAGGGACAATAAGATGACAAACCTTATACATCATGCCACAAATGTTGCAATGTATGTACTGTGTTTGCGTTGGGATGCAAATATATAAGAGTGACATGTGTATCATGACATCGCTATATTCATGTTGTCATCTTTTGGGGGGCCACAATCTAGCATTTCAATTTTACACTGTAAAATGTCAGTAGTTCCTGTCAAATAATGTGTAAAAAGTGACAAGGGACAGCTAAAGATCCAGTGTATTAAGCATGGGAAATCTTCGGCTACGGTCATCTTCCCAAATACCCAAGGCTATCCAAGGCTATTAACTCTCAGTCTTGGAAATGGGGCAGTGTGGAATCTTCGTTGGAGTTGTGTGCAAAATTATGACCTTTATGAAAATATAAAGTATCAGCCATGCTAATAATGTCTGTTTAAAGATATTCATTCATCCATCATATTTATATAGTGACCTGTCTCATGTGACTGATAAAAAATGTTAGATTAGATTAGATTAGATTAGATTAGATTAGATTAGATTAGATTAGATTAGATTAGATTAGATAGATGCTATGAGCGTAGTATGTGCTCACTTAAGCCCATGGGGAGCAGTTTCCCCACAATTGTATGGCTCACCCCTCTATTGTTTATAGCCCTTGATATACTTACTTGGAAGCAGTTTAGTCATCAGGGTGAAACAGATCCACATCCCCATTTTTGGGGATACATTTATGAAAACAGAAATGTCTGCTGTGAGAAATCAGATCTCAAACATGTCTTATATTTGCTCAAAAGGCAAAGAGAATGCTTTCCCTTTTCTTCTAAACGTAAGAGACCATTTTCTGTAACTACCAGACAACGATATTCAAGATATGCAGTTTAGATTTTGGTCTCTTGAGTTATTTTTTTCCGCCTTTGCCAGTCAGCAATCTGTCTTGCTTGTTTGTCATGTGTGGAATTTAATCTAATCCTTCTCCTATCCTTTTCTTACAGCCACCTACTTGCAGAATACCAACAAAAGTGCAATGATATCCTTTTATGCATTAAAAAAACCTGCAGTGCCTTGCTTTATTGTTGGAAATTGAAATTGTAGCATTTTCAGCAGAGGCGTCGGAAGCTTCTAATAAGTGATGTGCAGTGTTTTGATGGAATACTGAAGTGCATATACTATATATTTTATTCATTCTGACTTCTGAAATCTTGCTGGTGTAATCTGCCTGGGCTTTGATTACCCAGAGTTGCATCAGGCATTAGCAGCTAGATAGAGAGCAGCAGCCTCAACAACTTTAGTAGAAAGCATCTGCCTTGTTTCCATGGCAATGAGAGTGTGTGGTGTTTTTGAGGGGTGGGGGTATCTGATACAAAGCATCCATAAAGTGAGAGTTGCCAATTATTGTAGCGCTCTGACTCTTCAGTCAGATGACTTCAAGAGATTTTTTTTTAAAAAAAGATTAAATGCTGATACTTTTATACCAAATTTAAAATGCATGTCTGCTAGTAAAGAAGCAGGGATTAAGGGAAATAACCCATCCCTTATCCATTCACAAATCCATGAATCAGTAATAGATATCTGGATGTCTGCAAAAAGTCCCTAAAGGGATTTCAGGATTTTATAAAGAAATGTTGAACCAGTCAACTTTGAATTCCTTCCTTTGGCTTCTAACAGTCGTGATCCTTAATTGATTCTACCCTGTCCTAAGATTTAATCTCCATCAGTTTTTCTCTCTCCCATTTCAAAGGTACTTTAAGATTTTAATACCCTTGAACAACCTTCTTAATTCAGGCAGCACTCCAAGTTTTTCATTATGTTCTCTCTCTCCTTATTATGTATTCATATTTTCAAGAAACCTGTTCTCTTTTGAAAGGGTTTATTTTTCCCCCTTTTTCCTGCTCTAGCATATGTAGCAAAGATAATAATTCTGTATATCCAGTTTTCTTTAACAAGTCAGCACAGCTTCAGTTTGCTAAAAGGTAAGAATTTATTCCATTTCAGTTTTCCATTGTTCAGAGTTGTATGAGTTTCTGGGTATTAATAGTTGCTTATAGTGTAACTCTTCCCCAAGCAATATAGCATGACAAAATAGCTTCTGTAGAATTGATCTTTGAATACAGTGTAGGATATTCTGGCTTTATTGCTTCTTTGGGCCTTTGATAAAACAAATGCACAAAACAGAATTTTAGTTGAGTTTTAAGTTTTTTGTTTTTTTCTAATCATTTTTAAAGCCATGCTTTCTTTTTGTAAAGTTTCCTGTCTCCATTTCAGAGAAAACAGTACACTTCATCACCAAGTGGAACAAATGTTCCAGAAAATATCACCTCTGAAAAAGTGTCAAGAAGAGCTGGGATCTGTAAAAGCAGAGCTGGAAGAGAAAAAGGTAGCTTCCTCTTTTTTGAAATAGAGATCCCTATTGTTTAGAGACACTGCATTTTTGTTTTGTTTTTTTAATATTATAATAAATTTTGATTTGTACCTGGAAATTTATGCATAAAGTTTTGGTTTAAAAAATTGTAACTTGGAAATCTGCATGCCTTGATACCATAGTAAGTCATGTCCTTTAAGGAAGACTAGGACTTGAAAAGTTAGCTTACACTCATTTGTTGACTAGGAGCTGTAAATTATAACTCTGTAATTATTGTATATTATTTATAATTATTTATAATTATAAAATCTAAAAAGAGAATGAGGCAGTGTGACTTGCTGGAGATTTAACACTTCACTATGCTGCTTCAGCCATAAGTCCATCTTTTATCTCAATGGCCTTCTTTCTGATTTGTATCATCTCATTCCTACTACATTGTTGGACTTCTGGTGAGGAACATACAGACTATCCTAGGAGGACTGTTAGCAGTGAACATTAGTGAGTGGATGGGTGACTTTAGTTGTGGATTTTTACTTCATTAGCAGTTCAGAGACCTGCTTTTGCCCCATCCTTAAATGTAGCACTAAAAGTTCAACACCTTTGGGATGCACACTGACAAACTAACATAGCTCACCATAGACATCAAATTAAAAAAATGAACATGTTGATGCCTTATGGCTGTTTATTATACAGTAATGAGAGGTTTTGCAAGACCATAGTATGAATTAAGAAACATAGATGAATTGTCCAAAAGATGTATGAACACAGAAATTTCCATCTATATCTGTATACATATATACATGTATTCATATCATCTTTTTTTAGAGTTCACTTAAGATATACCAAGAGACTCATCTGGAATATGTTCGAGTGAGAGAAGAAATGGATAAAAGTGACAATGTGTGAGTCATTATAATGGAACTAACTAATGGACGTAGACTGCATTAGCCTTTTTTTTTTAATTGAAAAATTCAAATAATCATCCAAGTTCTTCCTGTAATTTTACAGGTAGAAAGAGAGACAGAGAAAAAAGAGAGAGAGACATGGACCTTTGGGTGAGGGCGGTTATTGACTTCCTTGACAGATTTGATAAGAGGGAAAAAATTGGTTAATATACTTCCACATCAGCAAGACTAGAACATAATTCCATTTTTTTATAGGAAAGCAAATGCAATTCCTATAAAGGGAAGAATACCACTTAGGGAACTATTCTACGCAAAATTAGTCTTTCTGATGACTCATTCCCTTTTTTGCATAGATTGCCTCCTCTTCTGTGATGATATATAGTGTAACCAGATAGTTTTGCTTGATGAAAGAAGTAGACTTAATTCTGTACCTTTCACTAGTTCAGGGAAGCAAGCATCTCAAGCTAGTTGCCAATCAGGTTAGCAAGTTTTCTTCCTACTTTTCCTTCCTGCTTCTCTTGATTAGTTTATTGTATGTTATGAGCAGTCTTTATTAAGAATGTGCAGAGTATTTGAAGGGACCCTCAATAAACTTGCTAGCACATGCAAAGCATCTGTCATTGAAGTGTGTCTCTGAGCATGCACAGACAACACTTCCAGTAGCACCATCAGAGAAGCAAAGTGAGTATGCATATCCGGATAGCTCAGGGCAGCTTTTGAAATCTTTCAAATTACGTGGTTGCCTCACTGCTAAAAGAAAAGATGCTTCACTCACCCTTATAGATTTTGCACAACACCCCTTTTTAATGGTTCCACAATTCCAATTGTTGTTATCCATAAAAAACACTACGGGCAGCCAACACCTCATAAAGCTAACCAAATTATGAAATAGAATTAAATCTAAAATGCAACTTTGAATGAAACATAATAGATTCCATAAATTAAACAAAAACAAAAATATATTGAGGAAGTTATTTGCTGATTTTTCACATACGTATTTTAAATTTTGGTTTTTTTATACTTTCAGGAAGAAAAAATTAGAAAATAAAGTGAAAAAGCTTGAAGGTAATTTAGTCTTTATTGTTGGGGTGATGTTTCATAATCATAACACAAATGTATAATTGGCAAAATGTATTTAAATATACAGAAAGAGATTTTGGCCATAAAATTGAACTTGCTTCTCCAACTGTCATCTCATCTTCATCCCTGTAAACTAGGTAAATATATTTAATGCAGTGCCATACACTATAATCAGGATTAAAGCACCCATTTAATAATGTTTATCCGTTGTCTTAATTATCAGCATTAATAAAGGAAAAGGATGGAAAGCTAAAAAAGCTCTTCTATTCTTCTGGGAGAAGAAAGTGGAACATTATCTCACTGCTTTATCTCTGGCAAAAAAACGGAAACATTGCCATAGATAGCTGCAAGGACAAATGCACAATTGTCTCCAACCTGGTGCTTCCTTCTTTGTTTTAAATTGAAAGAATAGATATGAAATAAGGTGAGATTCACTGTAACCCAGTGTGTCCCAAATCTGGGTAAATTATCCAAAATTAAAAGTGTTTTCTTCAGTGATATATGAACCAATTACCCAAACACAACAAAAATATTTAAAGTGTTTTACCTTCATTGAGCAAAAAAAACTTTCTGATAAATGGTTTTGGGTGATGAAGGAAAGTTTGGAAAACACTCCTTTAACCTATATGTAAGGGAATAAATGGTTTAGAAGTCATAAAATAAATATTTTATGTAGAGTTCTTGGCATTCTCTAAATTTGGTTGTTTGCCTGCAGACATTTCATTACCTGATTATCATGATCAATGTAAGTGTGTTGTTTGCTCCCTGTTTATACACAGTAACTTAACCTGAGATAGATAGATAGATAGATAGATAGATAGATAGATAGATAGATAGATAGATAGATAGATAGATAGATAGATAGATATATTAATCATTATGACCAATATTTGCATTTTATGGTCTGTCAGGAAACCTTGAGGAAGTACTGATGAAACATCATTCTGGATGTGCATTTTGCATATTTATCATATAACTTATTATATGGAAGCAGTTTCTTTCAAATACTCTTATTCACTAAGAATCATTTTGGTTTGTGAGACCACCAAAAAGACACTCCAAGCACATGGAGTTTTTGTTTATACATTTGTAGAAAAGCTGTGGAACTGGTGTCTGCTGTTCATGTTTTACTGTGACTATAACAAAGCAAAACTGTACACACATCCAGTGTGATGAAATCCTAATGAAATACATACTGGTAGAGAGCTCAGTGTTGCAAACCCTGAATAAATATTAGAAGGCTAAACCAAACAGAAAGGTACTAACATCCAAGTGCACTGATAGATTCGTGCCATAATTCTGAAAGCTATCTGTGTTTTTAATGCATTTTTATTACTTTGTTTCCTTAAATGAAGAAGCTGCAGCAAAGCACACTCAGGAATCTAAACAACTGAAAGCAGAGAAGAAAGTACTTGAGAAGGAATTGAAGAAAGCCCAGGTAACTTTTTAAAGCGTGTGTGTGTGTGTGTGTGTGTGTGTAACATACACACACACACACACATACACACACAGTTTTCTTTTTAAAAAGACTAAAGTTTGTAGTATTGTTGTAAATAGTCATCCAATATGACAGGGGTATTTAATGTGTTCTAAGATAAGGAATGAATGTTGTCAGGAGTCATTTGAGACATAAGAAGGTCTTGTGCTCTCTTGGGCACAATTCCCACAACTAAAGGACACCTTCCATTGCTCCTCACATTTGTATCAGACATACGTATTGTTTTGATAACTTTACTAAGGCAAGAAGGGGACTGAAACTGCAGAACTGTATTGTTGGATTTATAGCTTCTTATTTTTGTGGTCAGTGTGGCAAGAGAAACGCCGTCTGCAGAAATGATGGTTATTCCGACTAACTGTAATGATAATGGTAATATCTGAAAAATATCCAGGATGCATGGTATCTTTGTGTGCATGAAGGGGAGAGGTTTGCCCCAGCCACAGAACATTTACCTTAACTTTAGACGGGCAAAGAAAGAGGCAAAAATACATGTCAAACTAGAGGGAGATGGTAGCAAACACCGTGGTAGCAAAGACCAACTGTTTAACCATTTAACAATTATAAGAATAAATTGTCCTAAACTGGTTGTTTCTAATTAGATATTTTGCATGCAAAGTGGCATTCTTGAACACGATGTTTCTCACGATATTGTGATTACAACTCCCAGAATTCATTCCCAGAATAGCTTATTGCCGTTCTGGTGGAAATTCGGAGAAGTATATTTTAAAGGCATCTGGAAGACAGACCATTTTTATGTTTTTATTACTGAACATGAAAACATCAGACAAACTGTGTACAGCCATTAATTTAAATTGCTTCTCTCCCCTTTTTGGTTAATAGGAAAAGATTGATGGCTTCCCTAACAGAAAGCAAAAGAAAGGTGACTTTTCATGATTTCTTCCTCTTTTGGGTGTGGGAGGAAATATTTTGATTCACTGTTTAATTTTTAATCTGATATAGCTGGTTCTCTTTCCTCTCAGTGTTGAAAAATGCAGAGACCCAGAGTGAGAGTGAGAATTTAGTAGCAAATGTGGACAAAGGTTGGTATATGTAAGTCTTGCATATATTGCCGTTGATTATTATTCTGTTCTTTGGTAACTTGCCTTATTCAGTAGAAGGCTCTGATACTTTGGTATGTATGGATTGTCAGGCTTCAGTCACCAGACACTTAACCCCTTATTTAGGACATGGTCTCTTTAACACAGGCATGATGAAACCATACACATACATACAGATGATTTGCACAGTTCCCAGAAGACAAATCTTTCTGATCCACAATGTGAATGCTAGGGCTTTTCCTTCCACATTTCAAAGTCAGTGGTTCTTCTGATGACACAGTGGAAATCACCTAATCTATGATGATATAGTGGTTCTCTTTAGGATAGGAACCAGAGGTGAAATCTAGCCGGTTTGCACCGGTTCACGGGAACCGGTAGGGAAAATTTTGATTAGTTCGGAGAACCGGCAAATATCACCTCTGGCTGGCCCCGCCCCAGCCTACCC
>JANHFL010003214.1:55256-68372 GCA_032468155.1 Oxyrhabdium leporinum | reverse complement strand
TCCATCCTTCCGAGGTGGGTCAAATGAGGACCCAGATTGTTGGGGGGGCAAGAGGCTGACTCTGTAAACCGCTTAGAGAGGGCTGTAAAGCACCGTGAAGCGGTATATAAGTCTAAGGGCTATTGCAATCGCTCTATCTAGTTTTATATCAGGCTGAAGCTTGCCTTGCATGCAATACAACAGCCATGCTAACGTTAAAAGTTGTTTTTAAACAGGCGGTCTTCAACTTACAACCGTTCATTTACTGACCGTTCAAAGTTACAACGGCACTGACAAAAAGTGACTTAACGACCGTTTTTCACATTTATAACCTTGGCAGCATCCCCATGGTCATGTAATCGAAATTCAGACACTTGGCAACTGACTCATAGTTACGACGGTCGTGTGTCCCGGAGTCATGTCATCATCCCCTTTTACGATCTTCTGCCCAGCAAAAGCAGTGGGGGAGACGGGTTCACTTAACAACCATATTACTAACTTAATCACAGTGATTCCCTTAACAACCGTGGCAAGAACGGTCACAAAATGGGGTCAGAATTCACTTTAACAACTGTCTCGCTTAGCAACAGAAATTGTGATCGTAAATCGAGGACTACCTGTTCTGAATCGACATGAACCCAACACGGTGTGTCTTAACACATAGCGAATTCCCTAAAATGTTTGGCAGAGGCAGTTCCCAGCTTTGCGCTGGGAGCTGTTTTATGCGAGGACACCAAGGAAACTATGAGGAAATGTTACTACTACTCTCTCCAAATTCCTTTAAGTGACAACTAAGTGAGGGCGGGTTCTCTTGACTTCAAGAAGCTTCCTCTTTCATTGTCTGCAAAACATTTTTATTAGAAGGGTAAGGGTTATATGGTCGAGGCAGCTGCTGGTTTCACATATGCATTTAAAGAGTCAGGAGATGAATTTATGGAAGTGATTATAAACCATTGTTAAGGATGATGATTCATTGTCCGCTGCTGGAGAGCAACGGCGGAGGAGGGCCATGAGCTCTTATCCTGTGTGGGTGCTTCCAAAAAGGAACTTGATCGTGGTGGAAAGCATGAATGCTGGACTTATATTCCTTTCTAGTCAAGTGATCAATTTGATTAACTGGTGTGCCCATAGATCAGGAGTATCCGGCTTTGGCGACTTTACAATTTGTGGACTTCAACTCCCAGAATCCCCCTGGGCTGGGGAATTCTGGGAATCGAAGTCCACAAACCGTAAGGTCACCAAGGTTGGCCATCCCCGCTTTAAATGCTTCAGACTTCTCAACAATACACATAACTCCTATAACATAATGCCTTATGCTTCAGATCGAGGAAAACTGGTGATAATGGGATCTGGAGTAAATGAAATAAACCGAAAATATGCACATTCCCTTTTGGGACTATCCTAAGCTGAGCACTGATTCCCCAAATGGGTTTCTGAACCTCAAACTGATTGATGGCCTCTACTGATGTGATGGTTAGGAAGTCTCAAGTTCACATTAAGTGACATTGGGAATAATAAATGGTAACGGTTTGCCCTGTCCAGTCGTGTCCGACTCTAGGGGACGTCTCCATTTCTTAGATGAGGGAACCAGCATTGTCCGAAGACACTTCCGTGGCCACGTGGCCGGCCTGACTATACGCCGAGGTGCACGGAACGCTGTTGCCTTCCCACCGAAGTGGTACCTATTTAACTACTCGCATTGGCATGCTTTCGAACTGCTAGGTTGGCGGGAGCTGAGGTAGGAACGGGAGCTCGCCCCATTGTGGCCGCTCAGGTCTTGGACTTGGGCTGTCAGCTTTCTAGCGGACAAGTTCAGCGTCTTCAACCGCTGAGCCATTGCAACCCTTGAGGTTAAAAACCATCCCTCAGCCTAGTTTCCTTTATAGGATTGAAAAATTAGATTTCACCACTGATAGGAACCATTGGTTCTTGCTTGGCCAGGTTCATTCTTTTCCAAAGGCTGCAAAGGATTTCTTGATGTAATATTTATTCTGTGTTCCACCACGGTGCTAAAATTACTGAAACATTGAGAGTGAGTCCCAAAGGTGCTTTTTCAAGAGGCAACTGGACTTTCTTGTTTTTCTTTGAAGACATTTCACTTCTGAAGAAGCTTCTTGGATGAGAAGCAAAATGTCATCGGAGAGAAACAAGAAAGTCCAGTTGCCTCTTGAAAAAGCCCTTTTGGGACAACCATGACCTGGATGACTGAGAATCTCCAGAGACATTGAGAGTGAGATGCAGGATAAAGAGGCTGTCTCACTGTTCACCTAAAAGCCAGACTAGAAATGTACATATTGTGAAGATAATGAAGAGTTAAAAGCATTGGAACAGAAAAGAAAACAGAACCCCATTTTAGAAAAAAACCCAGTGTGGTGGTAGAAAATGCAGTGAATAATAAGCATGGCAAAGGAGCAAATTTTGGAGATTGGTTATGAAACTAGTGGAGAAATTTGAGAAGGAAGAATGTAAGGAAGTGGCACATAGAAATTATTTGGTATTTTAGGAATGAAATCATTGGTCCTATCAACTTTTTCCGCAAAATCGTTTATTTGAGATTATTAACAAGTGACAATGTGATGATTGGATATCTCTATGCCGAATTTTCTCTGTTTGAATTTAACACAATAAAAAAATGTCTGTGAGAGGCAGCAAGCTATAGAATTAATTAAAACTATTTAAGGATTAATTTCGTACCATTTCTAAGTACAAATCATTACCCTTGAAAGCAAATACATAAAAGCTGCTAGTTTTTTAAAAATTCTCCCAACTCATCTACCAAAACAAGTATCTTTTATGCACATGATAACATCTGAGAGGGGAAATGAAGGAAAATGTGTTCTTTCAAATGCTTTCCTGCTTGGTCAACTTAAAGTGATCTTTTTTTCCTTATCCAAGGTGATATGGTTTAAATTTATGTATTTTTTATATGCAGGTAGTACAGAACAAGGTAATTTGAATGATAAGAAAAAATCAGATTAAAAATTATATTTTATTTCATTTCTGGGTTCATTATTTAAGTTAATGAAGGGACTAACCGAAATTACAAGGAAATGATGCAATTTAAATTGACGTGCTTGACTTCTTGGTATTGTTTATCATACCAATAGCCTGAATTCTCCAAGGAGGTGCAAAACTCAGGAGATTTGTAGAGAAGGAAAAAGAGCCTTATGACTTAACACTTAGATAAAATCAAAATATATACACATACACACACACACATACACACACACACACACATACATATATATTTGAATTCTGATTCTGTTTTGTGTTTAAATATTAATTTTGATACCTATTTTGGACTTTTGGACTTATCTAAGATCCCTTAATTATGTATTTTTCAGACATAGATCTATATTCCGTGATGCTACTGGAAATCTCTTATTTCTTATAGCCATCTTCATTGCTGATTAAACTGTATAAAAGTAAAACAATATTTTATTTGTGACAATTATTTTTATATCTTCATCAATTATATATGCATGACCATTTAATAGAAAGAACTCAGTCGGGTTCAGGATATCTGTGATTTTCCATTATTTTTGTTAATGTGTTTACTTTAGGCCTTGGGCTTTGACTTTTTGATGACCAATACCTTTTTTTCAAACTTTAATAAAAATTAGCTTTTCTGAATTGTGTATATTCTACACATATGCCCCTTGTTTGGTATATGTACTGTATATCTCAACATTGTGGAGATATGCTTCATGTTTTGGTTTAGAGACACAACACAATTATTCACCTAAATTTTTATTTTTATCAGAGTCTTAGATTATATATATGCCATGTCCCAGCACATCAAACCACATGTAAACAATTTAATGATGTGGATTTCTTTTACAGAAAAAATTAAATTTCTGTTGGAAGAACTCTGGCAGTGTATAGAAAGCTCTACAGGAAAAAAGCAGATCAACAAATGTGAACACACAATAGGTAAGGTCAGGTACCAGTGCTTTAAAGGTAATTTAAAATAATTTAAAAAACTTCTTATATTTTAATAACACTAAGTAACACTCATGCTTTTTTCCCCGCCCTCTCTAATTGCTGGTTTTCCTCCTGCTTCAGAAACACATAGAAAGACAAGTAAGTAATTTCCAAATTTATTTATTTATTATTAATTAAATAAACCTATGTAGCCTCCCAACTCACACACAGCTTGGAGTAAGAGACTAAAATGCAATATTCTTTCTATTCACTTCTTCTGTCTACCCTTCCTTCTCTCCAACCTACTCACCTTTGTGTTTTGTTCTTTCTATGTATTTGCTGTCAGTCTTTTATTGTGTGCCAACCTGATAGCACTGTAATCTGCCCCTCTGTGTTTCTTTGTCTGAAAGAGAAAAACAATCAGACAGCATGGCCACCCACCATTAAGAATGTGGAATTATGCCAAGATACTCTTTGAACATGCCATACATATCCACATGCCACACATACCCCCACAGCTATCAATGCTTCAGAAATATCAGCACTTACACTCTCTTCCTTGTCACTGCTGGGAGAAACAATCGTATTAAGGGATTCTGTCCTACTTAGTTGGAGTTCTTTTAATCTATGGAGACAAAACTCTGGAGTAGAGATTGTGATCCTTAGGCTCAATCTCTGTAGAAATGAGATTTATTTTGTTTACGGTCAAAAATGCATCTTTGATCGAAGGATGTTTTCAGGTGAGCTTGTATACTGCAGTATCTTTATAGTGTTGGTAGCACCTTAATGGGTTCACATATTAACACGAGACAGGCTCCCCAGGGCGGGAAGAATGGGCAATCCTTTCATTTTTCTTCACTGGAGTAACTAAGTGAAAAATGAAAGAGTTATTTGGAGACATCACAGGAATGTTTCCCCCTATAGGTGACACTAACCAACTCATATATAATTTCCTCTTGGAATTTGAAGGGAAAGGGAAGGGAAATGTGTTTTGGCTAACCATCTAACAACTGGCACAGATCATTTTGAAAAGTGTATTTTTGCTATCCTAAACTTCCAGGGAATGGAAATAAAATACATCACAGATTTTTTTTTTGTCTTATAGAAAGAGGGCAAAATACTGAAAAAGGGAAGAAATCTGAAAGAGCATGGATTTCTATTTTTTCATCAGAGCCCTCTACAATGCGAACTTCTCCAACATCACTGAAGATACAGGTGGACAAAAAAATTGCTGGAAATAGTCACCTGATAGAAAACAAATTTATGGAGACTACTAAAATGAACAACGGTGCTGTTTCCGATGAAGACAGATGTCTAGATGGTTCTGCTGAGGCAGATTTTGCAACAAATAACATGGATCTTCTCAACAAGGAGCAGGAAGAGTTTGGTGAAAGTCTGCGAGATGTTTTGAAATGGATTAGGCCTCTTCCTCCTCTACTGTCACCCATACAGTTTTCACCTGCTACTACTCCGGTAAGTTCCAAAAGGGGATTAAAATTAAATATTTTACTTATTTAACTTCAGAAATTATGTCAAGACTGTTCCGGCTGGAGGTAATTGTTGGCTAAAAGTAACATGAAAAAGACATTGATGTCTGTGATGAGCTTCTAGCCAGCAGTTATTTCTGGTAAAGAAGCTTTATAAGTTTCAAGAATGAACTTCTTTCTTGGGGGAAAAAAAACTCTTTCAAAGATAAGAATTTCAGAATTTGAATAGATACTTTTTTTCTGTAGAGATAGTGATGAAATTGATACAATCGAATTAATGCATGTGGAACAAAACATATTTCAGTTACAACATTTGCAACTATCCGAACAAAATTTGTTGACATGTGACCATTGTTCCAGAGAACTCCAGAATGTTCCTTTTCTCTATAGACACTGCTGAAATTCTTCCAGATTATATTATTCTGGAGGCAAATCATATTTTCCAAAATAAAATGTTGTTCATTAGAAATTATTTAAACCATTTTGGACACAATATTCCAGATGAAATAACCCTGTTCCAGTGCAATATCAACTCAGAATACTTCTAAGCATTTCTGATATTTAAGCAATATATTTTTCAGGCTAATTTTGTAATAACATTTATTAGTACATTAATATTTACATTTTTCTCTTTTAAGGACAGTTTATTTGGAGATATCACAGACTCCAGTGATGATGAAATGGAGCAGAACGCACAAACACTTGAAAATATTATAGAAGAATATGATGAGGACAAACCAGCATCTAAAACTTTGCATTTGAAAGAACTTTGCTCAAAAGTTTTAAAACACAGCAGTGTAAAGACTCATCTACAGGAATCGCATGAAAGATCAAAAAAATTAGAAAATGAAGAATCGGTGCTGTCATCTGACTCTATTCTCAGAACATCAGAGTACCTTCATGAGAACAAAACTAAATCAAAGACTGAAGAAAAACACCTAAAAGAAGATTCTGACTTTGAACAAATACACACAGCCCCTGAAGCAATATCTCCCAGTACAGAAAAACTCTGTGAAAAAATGATTAGCAAAACAGAAACAAAAGATCGAATCTTCATTGGACATGTACTAGAAGAGACTAATGATTTCATTCAAAAGGCGGAAAAGAAAAGGTTAATTGGAACAAAAGAAGATGATTGGGGTCAAGGACCCAAAGGCAGTGAAGAACAGCAAACCAAAGAACCTATTTTAACTGCTGAAAATACACCAGTGACTTCTAAAAATGTGAAGGATCCTTCTAATCATAAAGAAGGAAAAGTGATGGAAAGCGTTTTTGAGGACCTCCAGACAGAATCTTACTCCAGAAAAGCAAGCCTACTTTGTGAAAAACACATTGAACATATAACAGTAAAAGGACAATATGCGGCAGCTGAAAGAAATAATGAACCATTAATAGAGGGACAAAAGAATGTCAGTAATTGTGAATTCCTCCCTGAAACAAATCTTACTGAAAGAGTTGAGCAACCAGGTGCCAGCATAACATGTACAAAACCTATTGAAGATAACATTAATTCTTTGGACGTATCTAGCAAACCTCATTCTGTAGTGGAGATAGGCAACCAACAAAATGGAAGTGAGGTAAATGAAAAGAATGAGCAAACTGATGTATCGAGATCAAATTCAGATATTGCAACATTAACTGAGGGTTTGAAGCAAACGTATCATAGGGGCGAAATAATTGAGGACATGAATGATAGGTTCAGAAAAAATGTGTGTGATGGAGCTAGCAAGGGGGCAAAGTTAGAAAATACACCAAAGGAAGAACACCTACAATTAGAACGGTTACTTGATGAAAAAAATAAAAATAAATCAACACAAGAGGAATTAACTTGCGAAAGCAGTACCAACAAGTTACCAACCCAAACATCTACTGCTGAAGACTCTTTGTTGAAATCTGAGGGACTTATTGAAGCAAGTCAAGTATTCCTTGAATTACACAATGTCACTGAAAATGCTTCAGCACAGAACATGAGCAATGATACAGTTCAACCAATGCAAAATACGTCACCGAGAAAAAACGGAGAAATTGAATCAGCCTTGGCTGTTATGACAGGTGATTCTGAAGCAAAAATAGAATCTATGGATGTTGATTTTCCCTCCCCTGACAAGGAAAATGCTGATCACATTGATCAACATAATTCTGAGGAAAATTGGAAGAATAAAAAGTCAAAAACTATTGAATCAGAGGGAGATAACATTTTGAATCCGAGAGATATAAACTGGGATTACCACAATCCTAGTAATAAGAAAGATAAAATGGATTTTGAACGACATAAAAATGATGGCACTTTCAACAAGCCCCAGGCATCAGTTACTCTTAAAAGTTGCAGTAAAGACAACTCTGAAACGCTGTCTTCTGATGAAAGTTGTCCAAACAATATTAACAGCGTAGATACTTCTGCAGAAAACAAATTGCTGCTGAATCATGGGGAACTACTTATTCCCGGGGATAAGGATTCAGACATGCGGTCAAGAAATGATACTGTAAAAAATACCATTGAAAAAACAGCTAAGGGTGCAGATACTGTATTGGGTACTGAAATAAGGTCTAGAGGAGTAGATGAAGTAAGTATGTTAGAAAATTCTGTTTCAGTGGGGAAGTCTTCTTTCTCAGATTCATCAGAAGAAGAATTTTATCCATTAAGAAAGGTGAATTGCACAAAAACACACCCAGGATGTGCAGTGTCTAAAGATATACCTTGTTCAATCAAAAACAGTGAAGCTAGTCTTCCACCCAGTATGACTTCTTCAGATGGTGCCAGACTTGAGATGTTCCCTGTGGTCACAATAGAGGAATGCTCAAAAGATAAAAAAGCTGAAGTAGGTGACACTGACTCCTCTGTAAATGAAGTGATTGAAAAGACATGGGAACATTCATATGCAGCAGTATGGCCCTGCACTAATGAGAATACAACCTTAAAAATAGAAGCCTCCTCAGCAATAGAAAAGTTAGAAGAAAAGCAAGTAGAAGAAAATGTTTCAATAATTGCTTCATTGCCAAGTCAGGATTTATCTAACAAGAAAACTCTCTCTGGGAAGTCCTCTATGAATGATCCAGATGTTAATGATGATACGGCTGTACTGCATACAAAATACCCTGTTGATAGGGAAGCCCACTCTGACTTACTTGTAAAAAAATCCAACATGGAACTTAAAAGGAGTGTTTCCACTTCACAATCCAGCTCAGATATAGACCCAAGTTACATCATGGCTTGTCACGATGATGATGATGGTAGTAATATATCACATAACAAGAGTCATGATACAAATAATGATAAAGGAAGCATTGCATCTAAGACCAACAGGACATCCATATCACCTATCTCTGAGTCTTCCAATTCTAATAAACTACAAAAAGTGCTATCAGAAGAATTGGAACCACCGGTTCCTTCTGCAAAGAATAGAGCAGAACAAACATTCAACTCTTCAGACCTTGTCATGATTAAAGCACAGGAAGAGATTAATGATAGTGATGATACCCAGCTCCAGACCATATCTATCTGTAAGAGAAAAAAGAAAAATCAGCCTGTCCTACCAGCTGAAACCATTCTAGCCAACGTAGATACTTCTACACGAACTATGTACTATCCAAAAACTTTGACAAAAATTATGCAAGAGATGGGTTCACCATTACCTCCATTGCTTCCACCTTTGCTAGCTACCCCTCCAAGAATTGTTCAGCGCAGTTCCCCTGTAGCATCAATTTCAAGCCAATCTTCCTTACCATCTCCACTTGATGAAATGATTTCTCCTTTACATAAAACCCCAGTTCCTCCTCTAACATCAACACTGTCAGAGATCCCAAAATACAAGTCATCATCATCATCATCTTCTACTTTATCACCCTCTGAAATGTCAGTAGGTCAGATAAATTTATCGTCCCCTCTTCGGTTTTGTTCCAGCACTCCTAAACATGCTCTTCCTGTTCCAGGTAGACTGCCTTCATCTACACCTAGTAATTCTGCTCCATCTGCACCTCAGGAAAACTCAGTGAAAATTTTGGACAGTATGTATCCAGAATTATCTGCTCGGGCAAGAACACTCAATATCCTGAAAGGTAACATTCAGTTTAATAGGTCATCTTCTCTAGATGGGAAGGGGAGCCATCATATCAGTGGCTTTAAAGCAATTGCTTCTCCATCAACTGCTTTTTTGAAAACAAGGATCAGATTTAAATCTGATCCAGAGAAGCTGCTCTCCAATGTGAGTGAGACTGGGAAAAGGAAGTTGCCATCTGTGACTATGCCAAAGAGTGTCAAAAGACCATGTTTAGAGAGTAGCAGATCATCAACACTGAATCCCTGCTCAGAAGAGCGCTCTGATGGTGACTTACAGTGCATTCCTGATGGTGACTCTCTGGACAATGGGAATGCTACTAAGTCAACAGATGACTGTAATTCAGAATCACTTTTGGAAATGGAGAAAACAGAGGATCTTGATATGTCGGCTGTGACTGTAGCATTGGAAAAAATTTCTGAAGCTTGTTTTGACCTGTTGCCTGTTATTCGTAGCCGTGTTCTTGTTGGTAATACATCAAAGGTTCCAATAATGAGAGATGAAGAAAAAGAAGTTGTTTATGAACTTGCTGTTGAAAAGAAGGTCAGCTTTATAGTTAAATATACATATTAAAAACATGTTTTCATTTATTAAAGGAAATAGTGAAAAAAAACTTTCTGGAATAATACTTGGAGCCTTAGTCATGCTAGAAGAGGCATTTAAGAGCTCTTTTGATGATGTATCATTGATTTCTAATTGTCTAAAGATAAGTATTGCTTCAGTGAATGTTATGGATATTTTTTTTAATCAATCATAGCTACTATGCATAGATATTTAGGTCCCAAAGGTACTTTTTCAAAAGGCAACTGGACTTTGTTTTTCTTTGAAGACGTTTCTTCAAGGAAGCTGCTTGGATGAGAAGCGAAAAATCTTCAAGGAAAAACAAAGTCCAATTGCCTTTTGACAAAGCAACTTTGGGATAACCATGACCTGGATGATTGAGAATCTCCATAGACATAGACTTCCTTTGTTCTTTTCTTGAAGACATTTCACTTCTCATCCAGGAAGCTTCTTCAGAACTGTAATCTGGCTTGGTCTTTTTTGAAAGCAGTGACTTTTCAATCCACCAGGCAGAAATAACTTTTAACTGGAAATATTTGGGAATGAACCATCCACAGCCCATCTCTGATGAAGATGGCTAGTTAAGAAGTGTAAAAAATCAATCAATCTTTTCCATATAGTGTTTATACAATACTACTAAGATGTGGCCTTCCCCAGAACCATTTTTCTTTTTCTGTCCATTATTTATATATCTCACTCGTGTCCAACACAACTTGCATAAGATTTAAATCAAATCATCCAGAAAGGGCTATTTTTTTTATAATCAAAGATTTGATATAAAAACAAGAATTAGAAGCTAAAGATCATAATGAGAATAGGAGATGATACAATAATAGGCACTAGGTAGGCGTGGCCATATTTCAGGGGAATCATTTTGAGGGGTTGGGGTATTCTTAGGTGAGTTAATCTTGAGCTTGAATTAAGGTTTGCCCAGATTATTTTTTCTTTTCCTTTGGGAAATCACAGCACCTTTTCTCAATTGTTTCATAGTTTCTGAGGGCTGCAGATAAGGGTTTTAAAGGGTCAAACAGTGGCACAATTTGTCAGTAGAACTAGGACACTAGTTGACTTGATAGGAACCAACTTTTGTTGAATTGCTACCGTGTCTAGCTCAGCCTATCAGACTTCCCTGTATAAATAACGTATCTTAGTCAATCAACCATACAAAAATGTTTTACAATGGTACTATCAGTGTGATAACTGAGTTTTTAAAAGTAGCAATTTTCAAAGAGTTATTAACCAATTCCTGAAAGGAAATAACTGATGACCTAAAACTGACTCAAGAAAAGGATGCAGTTCTCGAGAACTATAGTGAAAATTACAGTGCAGTGTCAGATATTTTATGGATTCAATGCCACCTGACTTTCATGGATGATGCCTTTCCACAAATGGATGATTTTAAAGCTGCCTCCAGCAATATTCAGAATATAACTTTGAACCTTGTCAGTTAAAATACTTTTTCATCTTTAGTGCCATGAGAAAAGTGAAAATAGGAAGCACCAATTTGAAAACCACGATACTGTAGATGATAGAAGCAAAAGAAGAGGGCTAGTGAATTCTGCTTATTTAAGACCCTTACATAACCATAGATAGATAGCTCTCGTACATTTGACATGGATCTAAGTAAAAAGGCAGGAGAAAAGTCCAAGCAATAGATTCTCCTGTACTCTAGTTAGTGAGAGATACAAAAGGACAGTGCAGTGCTTTGGATTCAAAAGGGAAAAGATGCTATGGAACACAGAGGGACATTTATGTAGCATCTGTCAAGAACTCTTTACAGCAGCTGTATCTTTTCTCAGCATTGAGGCTCTTCTTCCTTGTTCTTGTAGTGATAAATTGCTAGTTCTGAAGATGATTGTTGTATCTGTTCATTTGCTTTCTCATTATATTGACACTTTTTGAAACAAACTCAAAAGCAAATATTGTTTTGTATTTATAGTCCTTGGCTGAGGCAGCTTTGCAGACTATTCTAAATAAGCTGAAAAAGCAGAAGACGTCCTTGGGCCACAATTATATTCAGTCCCTCTGCAGGGTCTATGTTGGAATATGCCATCAGCTTGGGGACTTAGAAAAAGCACGTCTCTTCTGCTACACTCTACTTAAGGAAGGTATAGTATAACTTGCAGTTTATATGTTGTTATAAACTACCATGTATCTAGAAAATCCAGAAGCATAACTAATTAGATAACTATTGCAGTTAGAGAGAGAGGATTAAAGAATTCCTGGGGAAAGTACTCTAACTTTATTCCTCACAAATATCCAGTTTACTGCTTCAGAACATTTGACTGGCATTCATTTAAAACATTCTCAATCCTGAACTGTATTTTTCAGGCAGAAACAGTCTATGATCCTGCTTTAATTGCAAACTAGAATCAAGATCATGTGAAGTGTTAATACCACTTTAAAACGCCATGGTAAGGTCACACTTGGAATACTGCATCGAGTTTTGGTCCCCATGATGTAAAAAAGATGTTAGACTCTAGAAAGAGTACAGAGAAGAGCAACAAAGATGATTAGGGGACTGGAGGCTAAAACATATAAAGAATGGTTGCTACAACTGGGTGTGTCTAGTTTGATGAATAGAAGGACTAGGGGTGACATGATAGTGTTCCAATATCTCGGGCTGCCACAAAGGAGGAGGAGTCAAGCTATTCTCCAAAGCCCCTTAGGGTAGAACAAGAAGCAATGGATGGAAACTAATCAAGGAAAGAAACAACCTAGAACCAAGGAGAAATTTCCTTACAGAACAATTAGTGGAACAACTTGCCTCCAGAAGTTGTAAATGTTTCAACACTGGAAGTTTTAAAGACGAGATTGGATAACCATTTGTCTGAAGTGGTTTAGGGTTTCCTGCCTAAACGGGGTTGGACTAGAAGACCTCCAAGGTCCCTTCCAACTCTGTTATTCTATTCTATTCTATTCTATTTCCCCCATTTCTAATTTTAAATCTATTCTTTAGTACGCCCAATTGTTTTTTTTATTTATTCAATATTTATTACATCATTCTAATATCATTTTTAAACATACCTAATAACATCCTTTTTCAAAATTTAATCTTAACCTCTAATCTTCACTTTAACAGTATTGTATAAAGATATATATAACAACAT
>JANHFL010003214.1:19412-33125 GCA_032468155.1 Oxyrhabdium leporinum | reverse complement strand
GGGGCAGGAGAAACAAATTGTATTTGTTACTTTTCCAACTGAGTTAGTGTTATGGCTGTGCTTCCTATTCTTCTCAAAAGCCAGACAGAAAATGTGAATTGACATTAAAATGTGATTCTGAGATCTAAATACAGACTTTGAAATCAAAGGCTTCAAATTTCATTTTGAATGATTTATCTCAAAAGTAAGATTTCATAATAATTGGTGTGTGTTTTGCTTACTTTTTATAATGAATCTCAAAAATATCTAAAATCTTATCTTTTGAAGCAGATCAAGATTCGTTCCTTCTTTCCTGTTAATTAATAATTTTGATTGCTCCCCATGATTGCAGTGATCTGCTTGAGGTAAGAAAATGTAACAACTACCAGTATTTTCCTTAGCTGACACTTTACCAAGATAAAAGAGAAGAGAAGAAAATAAGTTTCATGTTACAGGTAATGGCTTTTAATATAGATAAGACAGAAAGGAAGGAGAAAACGTGGAAGTAACCATGCACCCAACTTAGATGGACTGTTTAAATCTAAAATGAACATCCAGGTTTGCTATCTACGGTAATAAGTGTGAAAAATGGGTTTTTATTTTTATTCAGTCTAGTACTACTATATATTAATAGTTAACTGCTGTTAAAAGCTAGATTGTTTATTTGTGTGCCTTCGTGTCAATTTTTATTCCTGGCATTACCCTGCAGAGTCCCTGCAGGTTTTTTTGGCAAGATTTTGAATTGTTTTGCCATTGTCTTCTTCCAAGGGCTGACAGAGAGGGATTGGCCAAGATCATCCAGCTGGCTTTATGCCTAAGGCAGAATTAGAACTCACAACTTCTAGCCTCATGCCTTAATCATGCACCAAACTGGCTCTTTACTACATACTACTTTCATATCCCAAAATAAATAACTTACATTATGAAATGCCTCATATTCAATCAATATTCTGTTAATATTAAAGCATTCAGAGAATATATTAAAAAAGTATTTAATATAAGCATTCCCAGGACATCAGATTTGTTTCAGTTCTGTACTATTAGAGCCAAGACTGCCATTTATTCAAATTTTGCATTTTGTTAGCGTTGGAAAAATGGGAACTGCCTATAAAACCTACTGATGTGTCAAACAATAGTAATGAGACAAGATGTGAATTGTTGCCAAGCAGAGGTAACATTTCCATCTGTTCAAGCTACTGTGAATCAATATTTCCATGGGACAGAGAAGGGAACAAGGTCCATTAAATTGTTGGGGGTTTTAGTAGATGAAAAGAAAATTCATGTTGTTCTTCCCTCAACCAAATAAAACACACAATATTCTACAATGCTGTTTATTTCCAGAAAAGTGACTCCTTATATTTAATGTCAACCAGGCTTGCACAGTTTATAAGCTATAGCAATTCAGGAAGAAGATAAGGTTGGATTTTGAAACCCATCATTCAATACGTGGCAGGAGGCAGGAGATGAATACATGTCCAGTATTCCCCCACCTCCAGGATTATCCAAAACTAGAGATGGCAGTACTGTCTTACCTACAATAGCATTCATTTGATCCCATATCCATCCTGTCCACTGGAGGTCAAATTACTGTCAATCAAATGCTACCCTTAACTGCTTGGAGGGCCATGATAAATGGAGCAATAATGCATATTAAATGGTGATTTTTTTAAAAAAACAACCCTGTTATTTGGGGGGGGGGCTTTTTGTTATTTTGTGTTTGCGTTCTTTTTGTTTTGGGGAGTGAGGAATCTTTTGAAAGGGGAAAGGCTGCTAAGCTTTATGTAGTACTTGCATTACAATTGTAATGTTTCCTCTCTCATACCTGAAATGATGTCTCCAGATTGTAGGAGTCAGAGGAAGCCCTGGGGCCCACCTCCAGCCCAGACAGAGTTTTTTCTCACTGCAATTTCTCTTCTTTCTCTTGTTTTCAAAAACCACTTTATAGTGAGGTGTCCTGCAGCTAGCCATATTCATGACAAGAAAGTCAAACTTTTCCCCAAGGACAAGTGTTGAGCATCATCAGGGCAGTAGACTCAGACTGCATATCATTCCTGTAGTCAGTTCTGTTGGTGACTTGAATAAAAGTTCAAAATGTGAGACTGCTCTAAAGTCTGAAAAAGTAATGGCATGTAGAGAGGGGAAAGACAGTTCCAGACTTCATAATGCCAACAGAATCAATGCAACATTCCCACTATTATGCGCAAACCTACAGAGGTATCTGAAGAGCAGGGGTGTAAAACTCAAGGCCGGCGGCCAAATCCGGCCCACAGGGTACATAAATCCAGCCCACGGGGCTGGCCTGGAAATATCAAGGGACCAGCCCACAGTGCCTCTGGCGGCTAAAATGGGCTGCATGTGCCCCCCCGTGCCTCATTTTTGCCCTCTATGGCCTCCTGCAGCACTCCGCTGCCTGAAAAATGGCCTGAAAAATGGCCTGAAAAACATGCCCAAAGTGGGCTGAAAATGGGCCCAAAACAGGCTGAAAACTGGGCCACGAGGCCCATTTTTGGCTGGCAGAGTGCTGCAGGAGGTCATGGAGGGCAAAAATGAGGCACAGGGGTGTGCATGGACCCCTTGTGCCCCATTTTGGCCAGCAGGGTGCTGCAGGAGGAATCTGCCCTGCTCCCCATTTCCACCCCCTCTGCCCCCGCTGCCGGCCTATAGAGGAGAGCTACAATGCTGAGCCAGCCCTTGAAGAAATCCAGTTTGACACTCCTGCTGTAGAGTGTGGTAAAAAAAAAAAGTCAGGATGCTGGCCATGATGGTGCAATCAAAGGTCCACTGTTTTATGTGCATAGATGCAGTTTCTAAGGTACCTTCATGGTTCCCATGTTGACCTTTTGGACCACACCCTATACATACCCCTGGAAACAAGACCACAAGGTTCATGATCTACAACTACCCTGTGACCTCACTCATTTCTGCCCTCAGCTGACAGGTTCCAAAAACCATGAAAGATGCATCATTCTTCTAATTCTAAGCAGAATTCTTTATTGTTCCTCACCCATAGACAGAATCTTGACAAACTAAAGCAACTATCGTCTCCATGAAGCATGTGCTCTGGGAACTATTAGGTAGGAGCCACCTTCACCCTTTTTCTCTCACACAAACTATCTGAAAGGAGTGGTCTCTTGATCCTTTGAAATGCACCCCTGCCCTCAAATCCCATTACATTCCAACACATCAGCTTTGGGAATTGGATGAGAGCAATGGGCAAATTGCTCCCTCTATTGGCTATACATTAATGTACAAGAGATACATTCCAGGAAGTTTACATTCCAGTAATCTATGGAGAAATTCCATCATGAATCTGCTGATGAGAACTTGTAACAAGGCATTTGGGTGGCAGCACTCTCATTTGATTAATTGATTGACTGATTGACTTATTTTAGTGTAAATGTAAGTGCTGTCCAACTTCAAACCAACTTTGAATGGCTCACAATGTGCTGAACCATAAAATCACAGTACAAATCAAACCAAGTTTGATTGCAATTGCCTCCCAAAGGACTGAGGTGAGTTCCTTCCCTGATAAAAGTTAGGCAAGGAGTGAAAATTTTGTCATGCTCTCTGATTTTCTTAGTGTCAAAACCTAACAATAAGATTGGAGGGAAGTTAGTCTTATCTCTAAAACCTGTGAACATCTGGTTGTGAAAAAGAGTTGTTAAAGATGGCCAAATGGCTTTGCCCAAGTTTAGCACCCCCACCTAGATAGGAGAATTGTGCTAGTTTAGAACTATCATGTCTGAGCTGCAGAATCTGATTATCACTAGATGGCAACACAGATATAAATAACGCCATATGGTGAGGTCCTCCAAATATTTTACAGCCCAGATTCATTAAGTCTGATGAATAAAAATCAAAATAATCTGAGTGGTAGGAGGTGGGTAGAACAACACACATTACTAAAAGGGTTGTGACTTTACAGGCATATAATTAACACACTGAAAATCATCACTTCTATGAATTATCTTGATAACAAGCTGTTCATCTATTTCTCTCTGGGGTTCATATGATGCAGTTTATTAAGCCTGCACTGAGAAATATATCCCATTGGTTTTTAAGAATCAGATGACATGCAGTAATTAAGGCGTCTGAACATGCTGGTCATTTGAAAAAAGGACAACTTGGTGGCCCCATGCCTCCCAATTGTTTACATTGATTGGTTTCAATGGACCTTTGGCAGAGTAAATGTTTTGCAGAATTGCAGGCTTGTGGATTTAATGGCAAAAAATATTAAACTTTGCAAAATTATGGAGGAATAGAAATAATCTAAGCAGCTGGAAAGCAATGAGAGAAGCATTAAATTAAACAAGATGTGAGGGTTTTTTTTGCAATTTCTGAAATATATTTCTGCCTAAGAAATGCTTTTGGCAGTAAGCAAGCAGATTGTTAAGATGCAGGAGCTCTTTCATACACTGCAGTCTTGAACATTGGCAGAAAAAACAGGCACTAAGAAACGGGAAGGGCCAAAGTAGCACTGAGCAGCACTCTAATGAGAGAGATTAAAATTATTTAGGAATCATAAATTATTAGTTAGGAGTCATAAACTGTACCTTGCTTGTTTCCCCCAGATACAAATAAAAGGGTATCAACCTTGCCCTCTCTGTTCAAAAGGAAATAGACCATTAAAAGCTGCCCCAGGAGCTTAGGTAGGTAGTGCAGAAGTCAAAACATGTTGCTACAAATTCATTTAGAGATATAATTGAAAATCATTTTATGTCCCTTAGTTGTATCAAGGGAAGTATGTGTGTGTTTGTGAGAGAGAGAGAGAGAGAGAATGAGAGGGGGGGGGGGAAATGGCAACTAGCTCTGGCTCATATCCCAACATGGACATAATCTTCACAAGCAAATGAAGATAGAATTGGGCATATACTCTCAGCCAATACAAATTCTCCCACATACCTTGGGGAATCTATTTTAATTTTTCTTTGAGTAAGCTGGTTCTCTCAAAGCCACCAGGCTTTTGATAATATTAGATTATTAAGTGTAATTCCCATGTATATTTAGAAAAAAAATCCTAACATTTTTCTTAATTAGCAAATTGGATATTAATTGCATCAACATGTACTGTATTAGACTTATTAGAAAAAAGTATTTTCTCTTCATCTATCAAGATATCCAGTGCCTTGTCTTGTCAAGGTAGTCTTCTAGCAATTCTTATTTTAACTTCATTTTGGAATCACTGGACTCTCCTTTTAGATAGACAGAAGATATTTTGGGCATAATAGTGGCTCGAGTTGAACTGGCTATCATATACCTGTCAATTATATATCTTATTTACAGATATGCATTTTTGCCAAAATGTACTAAACACATTGCCAAAATACATTAAAGTTAATATTGTGCAACAGTTTGGTAATTTATCTAGTTATTCAGGTAACTGGAGGAACTCTCATATGCTTTCTATAAACTACAATGTTTCCATGGAAATGTACAAATGCACACAATAAGATTTGACATAGATAGTTAATAAACCTCACTGAGTTTACAGGGAAAGATAAATTTTGTAAAAACAATATTATTTTAAAGCTCATATTCATATATAGGTCTTCCTAAGCTAATTAAGTTATTTTAAATAGACTAGTGAGAAATTAAGATGTTGTCTATGAAAAGAAAAAAAACCTCTGATTTTTCTTTATCTAAATTGTGGTTATTTATTTATTTATTAAGAAAATGAATATGACTGCCCAATTAACTCAGCGTGACTCCAGGCGGTTTACAGAAATAAATGTAATAATGTGGTGGTAGGAGTTTTAGCTTGATTTTTAGCTTTATCGTTTGGCACATATTTTAACTTCAGGTGCTCTACAGAACTGAATTAACTGGACAATCTGGGATGTGCACAAAATATATTAGGGTAACCCTAACCCTTTGACATCATGAGACCGGCTTTACTTTTAGAAGGAAAAATTTCTATTTCCTGCAATAAAGTCTGAAAGATACATTTAAAAGATGAAACCACATATAACATGTGACTCCTATGTCTGTTGAGCCCTCAGTAAGTTGAATCAGGCCCATGTCTATCACAATGGCCATGACTTCCCAACTGCTCTATACCTCTCACCAATGAAAGGCTGGCTAAAGTCTCCAGTACCACAAGTGTAAGCAACTCTGCTGCCATCCCCAAATAGGCTGAGCAACATAGCAGGGATGCTACTATGCAACAGGAAAAGCAACGTAACAACATCAAATCAAATCAAACTGTTCCCCTTGAGCCTAATTACACAAACCAAGCAGAGGTGTAAAGCCAGTTATTGGCAAAGTGTCTCTTGATGTCAACAGCCTACCAGATATCAATGGCTACCCCCATCATCCATCTCTGGGACTATAGCTGCCATTAAAACTGAAAGTTGATTGGATGTATCGCAAAGAGGAGAAAACTTTCCTCTTTCCCCACCTAAGTTTTGGTAATGCAGTTTGGCCTTCTCACCCATAATAAAATATGAATGGAGAAGTTTTTATTAGTGATAAATCATTTAGAGTTTAGTGGCCAAGTAATTTTTGACCCCTGGTGACTACCTGGACAAGTCCCTGAAATTTTTTAGGCGTGAGTTTCAGAAGTGGATTGTCATTGCCTCTTCCTTAGATCTGAGAGAGTGTGACTGGCTCGAGGTCATCCAGCTGGCTTCAGTGCCTAAAGTGGGTCTAGAACTCAAATTGTCCCAGTTTCTGTTCTGGTGCCTTAACCACTGTACCAAACTGGCTCTCAGATCATTTAGTAGCAGCAGCCAAAATCCTGGAGCTCCACAAATTAAATATCTTGATTCTTGATATGAGGACTGACAACCAGAAATAAATTATGGTTAAAGAATATTCAGTTCAGGTTACTTATGTTCAAGACAGGATTCAAGCTGACAAAGAAAATGAATGGGATATTAATTACAATAATGGTGGAAGAATCTAATGGGAAGAATTTGATTATTTTCCACTAGAGACTTCCATCAACTATATGACGTTAATGGTCAAAGTCTGTAGTTTTGAGCTTATAATGGGCCTTCAGCCAAAACAAATAACTACCCTGTATAATAAAAACCCAGACACAAAACATATAATTACTTGTATGTTTGTCCAACCTTGTCTGAGTCCTTTCTTTCAGTTTATGTAACTACTGCCAAATATAACCTATTTTTTGCTTAAGAGATTGTTCCAGGATCAAGCGAAATAAAAGATCATGTTCTTATGAAAAAATGCTCATGTTAGCAACAAAACCTTTTCATTATGTAGTCATAACAACTGCCATATCTTAGTGGCATTCGTGTGACATATTTTAAAAGCAGAGTGAATGAAGGGAAGAAAATGTTGGAACTAGACAATAGTTCAAAATAATTTGTTCTATAGTATGTATGAATAGAAATATATTTATTCTTCCCTTCAGTTCTTCCTCAGCTTCATCTATTTTTCTACAATTTCAGAACTCAACTAGTACTCTATATTTCAAGCCTCTCCAGGTTTACAAGAAAGTGGCAATCTTAGGACTACAGAGCCAAATATAAAATCTTAATCTTCCACATATGTCATCATGAGCTCCAGAAACATGCTTCAAAAAAGGATACAGGTTTTGCATTCAGTGCCATCAGCCATTATCAGCATGAGTGAACAAAATCTTTACTGAGTCCCACAGTACAGAGAATGATTAGCTCCAGTTTTCTGATTTATCACTGCTCCAATATTCAGGAGCATTATAGTTTAATTTTTATGGTAGTTTCAGAGTTGCATTGTTTTGCTACGTTTATTGAAGTTTGTTCCTTCATTCTGGGCATATGCAAAATATATATTCCAAGACAACACACTTGATACTAAGCAGAATGCCGACTACAATTGCCAATTCTCATGATTCAGTGCCTATTTCATGGCTTAAGTCTCTACACAATAAAAAGAGCAAAACTCAGATGCACTTTTTAGAATAATTTAGATAGGTTGTGAGAAATGCTCCACTGGCAAAGTGACATCTAATCATGTCCTGTTGATCTTTAACATACCGTGCTAAAGCTATCATTTAAGGCTGAAATCCTGTCATACACCACGTGTGAGTGCCAGACTTTGCAATGGAATGTGAAATTTTAGTGATCTGGAAAGCCTTCTAAACCTGGATCATTTAGTCTTGAAGATTGCTTTCATGACTGGCATCTGGGTGAATGTGTCCAAGCTATATGGACTGTTCAGCAATAAATAGACCTGTTCCTTTTGTCAGTTGCAAGACTGACTTCCAAACATGAAACTAGCATGACTGTTATGGTGATGATTAGCCTTGGAACTCAAGTACCTACCATGATAAGCTAGATGTCCTTAACCTTTTTGCCCCAATGCACATCTCACTTAACTTGACAGCACACAACATTTGGGCATTTTCAGAAAATGGTTGCCCTGGGAAGATTGCCCTGTCCTGATGAGGTTAATTCCTGTCATCATCACTGGTCCTCTAGAATACTTCCTGTTACCTTCAGCTTGTATTGACTTTGTTAGAGGTCAGCCGGTATAATTAGAAAAAAATAGCTTGGGATAGATTTTCTAAAAGTTTCTATTTTTCATACCAAGCAATCTGCTTTTCAGTATGATGTAAGATAGCAATAGCACTTAGACTTGTCTTCCGCTCCATAGTGCTTTACAACACTCTCTAGTGGTTTACACAGTCAGCATATTGCCCCCAACAATGTGGGTCTTCATATTACCGACCTCCGAAGGATGGAAGGATGATTCAACCCTGAGCCAGTGAGGAACAAACTCCTGGCAGTGAGCTGAATTAGCCTGCTGTGTGCATTCTAACCACTACGCCACCACAGCTGATGTTTTGCTTCTCATTAATTAGAGAGAATCAGATTGTACAATGGCTGAGGTTCAACCCTAACCTAAGCCACTCTGCCTACCTGGTTGTTGTTGCAGAAAAAAGTTGGATGAGAAAATGTTACATAGACTGCCTTGAAGAATGTCAGGATATAATCTACAAACAAACATTTTTATTTAATTTTAAGGCATATCTAAAAGTCTAATGTCAAGGAAGGTTGGATACCAGTGGAAGTATCAGCAGAAAAGTGGGGGCTATAACATAAGAGCTATACCTATTCATCTTTTTTATTTATTAAATGTATATGCTGCCCTCTCATCAATAAGGTAACTTCCTTTGTATGAAACATTCAGATTATTTAGTTTAAGGGAGTATAGCTAGATACAAATTTACAACTTCCATGAGAACTTACTCTCTAACTTGAGAATTTTATTTAATGCAGAAACTTCTTCCAAATCCACATCTATAGATCTTTTGCAATTTTATTTGCTGTGGGTTTGAGAGCATGATGGCACCATACCAGTTTCATAATACCAATACAGCCATTCCAGCTGAGCATAGAATAGAAAACTGGCTAAGTTAATATAGGGAAAGCATGTTCATCTATTTCATTTCATCTGATTTAATATCGGTCTAGGTCTGCTTGGCATGCTCCAGAGTTTATTAGAGGTAAACAGAGCTGAACAGAGTATGACATGAGTCCACAATAACTGACCAAATAAAAAAGTCAGTTCTTAACTTCATCTATTCTTGCATGCAAGTTGTTTCCATGAGAAATGGCCTCTGGAAAGTTTTTTGAGTATGCTAAATATACTATTTGGACTACAGCCAAGAAATTTAAAGACGCTTGCTCCTGGGGAGGAGAGCTATAGCAAATCTAGACACCATACTAAAAAGCAGAGACATCATCCTGCCAACAAAAGTGTGTATAGTCAAGGCTAAGGTTTTCCCAGGTGCAATGTATGGCTGTGAAAGTTGGACCATAAGGAAGGCTGAGCCCCAAAGAATTGAGGCCTTTGAACTATGGTGCTGGAGAAGACTCCTGCAAGTCCCTTGGACTGCAAGGCAATCAAACCGATCAGTCCTAGAGGAGATCAACCCTGACTGCTCTTTAGAAGGCCAGATCCTGAAGATGAAGCACAAATACTTTGGTCACCCAATGAGAAGGAAGGACTCACTGGAGAAGAGCCTAATGCCTGGAACGGTTGAGGGCGAAAGAAGAAGGTGACACCAGAGAATGAGGTGGCTGGATGGAGTCACTGAAGTAGTCGGCATGAGCTTAAATGGACTCCAGGGGATGGTAGAGGATAGTAAGGCCTGGAGGAACATTGTTCATGGGGTTGCGATGGGTTGGATATGACTTCGCAACTAACAACAACAACAAATATCTATAGAAACTAATGATAGGTTTAACCAATTGTTCTAGTATCTCAAATATCTCAGAAACTGAAAAGGCTGCTCGTCTAAACAATGTAGTTAACAAATGTAGGGGTAAATATTACCATTGAGTTACATCTGATAGATATGTTTATCTCAGCACAACATATGGTAAAGATTCATCCTCACTGTCTATCAACTGATCCAGAGATCATATTCCTGCTTTCATCCAATTTTTCCATATCACCATCTTTTTCCAATTTTTATTGTGGGATTTCCCCATAAAGTCAATTTAGCATGATAAAAAGGATTGAATCTGTTTTTATTGGACATTCTATTCCATAGCTTTCCAACTGATACAATTATTTCCAGAGATACTAGAGTTTTATTGTATTTAAATCCTAATACTACCATCCAACCAAAGGTCCTATATATGTGTATTCCAAAATTGCACAAATCGGAAAATTAACACCAACTGTTGGCTTCCAGTATTTCATACAATTGATAAGCTTGATGATATAGCTCCAGATTCAGAAACTAAATCTTCCTTCATTTATTAGTAATTTGATTTTTTGTAAAGATATTCTCAGAATTGAGGAATCACAGAATTTTCTGAACAAAAAAAATATTTCATCAAAAATTCCAGATTTTTGAACAAGAATTCATCTGAGAATATAAATTAATCTGGAAATAATATTAAGTTCTAGAGAGTTTCTAGAAATGACTAAATCATCAAGTCAACTATCCTGTAAATAAAGTCATTTTTATTTATTTTGCTTTATTTTGGGGAAGAGGGGAAAATAGATATTTCTCAATGGAATAGATCCCACAAATAAAGTCTACAACAGAATGGAATAAACGAAGTGTCAGCCTTGGAAGCCATGAATTTGAGGCCTCTGCAGGCTGCCACATAATTACACATGAAAAATAGAGAGGGAGTACTTTCTCATGCAGTTAGAAGTGTTGTAGTCAAAATATTATTCTTTCTAAGAATGTCAAGGCCATTCTGTGCAGCACCTGGAGGAGAAGTACTGAGACGGAAGATGGAATGTTAGGTAACCCTTATGATTGGGGAATGTCATTGGGGTAAAGAAGGTGGTTCTGTAATTCTCTTTTGGGTGGGGAAAAACCTGAGCCTTCAGATTCAGGTTTTTTCCCAGTTGTGCTAACATGGTTTCTTTAATAAATTCTTACTTGGATTACTTATTATCTGAATGCTGAGTGAGTTATTGGAACTTAGATGGAACGCTGGTAGTAACCTGAATCTCCTTTAAAAATTTTGGCAGCTCCCTGATCTCATGGTCTGTTCAGGCTCCTGAGCCCCGTCTGTCATCCCGGATATGGGTGACAGTAAAGACTCGGGGAAGATGGAGAAATCTCTGCTTGATGAGGCGGTGGCCCTTCAACCCAACCGACCTCTGGAGGAGATTCTACAGCCTCTTTCAGAGAAACTGGATAGAGAAATGAAAGTGGCTGAAGCTGAGCGAGCTGCCGGAGCCAGAAGGTAGGACCCGGTCTGGCAGAAGGTAACTCAGAAGGGCGCGGACGATCTGGCTTGGAGTGAACCGCTGATCGTAACCTCTGCCAGCCCTGTAGAATGGGGACTCCGGACACCGTCGAGGAGTCAATCTCTGATGGAGTTGCCGGAAAAATTTGAACAGCGGCAAGTGGGACTGAGAACCCCACGAATGTCCAAATCCCAGCGGAAGTGGATTATTGACCAACCAAAGTTTTCTTTCCAACTGGCTGGATAGATCAGAGATGGGACCCTACTGCGGAATGCCGGAAGGTGAGATTTCCGAACCGCTGAGGCAGCAAATAACCTCCAAGGGGGGAAGACATGGATGGAGACTTGAGACTCCTCTGCTGCCGCAGCAGCCAATGGCACCCCTGCGCCCTCAAGATGCCCTCCAGTTGGGATGGGCATACTATCTGGAGCATGGTTGGGTGCAATTTCAACCAGACCCACCGCCCAGACCCCCTGAGATTCCCAATTGGCCGGCAGCTCTTCGGCCGGAGGCACAGGTGGCTAGACCTGAGATTCCCCTCCCTCCAAGAAGACAACCATCCCCTCAGCCAGGAGCGGAAAAAAAGAGATTCCGGGTGACTTATGAGGGGACCCCGGTGAAGCTAGCCTATTTCGTGGCTAGAGTGCAAGATTTTGTAGAGGGGAATGGTCATCGATTCCAGGATGATCAAGAGCTAATCCAAGCCATCGCAGAGGGAATGAATGAGGGAGATGCTGCGGAATGGGTGGCCCAGCTTCATCATGAAGGAGGTCCAGAACTAGATGATTACGATCAGTTTATGGATGGAATGCAAACTAGATTCGATGATGTGGATCTGAAGGAAGAAAATGAAGAATTGATTAAAACTATGAAGTAGGGAAGGAGACCCATGAAAGACTTTGTGTGGGATTTTAGAAGAGTTGCAAGCTATCTGAGAGATTGGCCTGAACGTATAGTCCTGCATTACTTCAAGGAAGCAATTGATCCTGAAGTGAAAAAATTGTGCAATGTCAGAGGTTTATCAGAGAGATTGCAAGATTGGTACAGAAACGCGTGTGCGATGGACCGAAATCTGTATCCGAAGGGGAGAATGATGCCTCAAGGCCAGTTACTTAAGAAAAGTGGCCCGAAGGGAACCCCACTGAGGATGGGGACCACTGGGCCGGTTTCCCGGAACCCCGACACGGTCCTGAGTTGCTTCTGATGTGGTAAGCTAGGACTTCGAGTGGCGGATTGCCTAGCCTCCTGCCTGTGCGCCAATTGGGGGGGGGACGGCTAGGAAAAAGATCCCTCCAAAGAAGCCACCAGATGCAGTGAAAGCGGTGTGGAGAGTAACCGATTTGCCTCCCTTGAATGAGGAAAGTGATGATGCGAAACTGGTGGAATCGATTCCAGAGGTGAGTGACGGAGAGGATGACCCGATAATGAATGGAGATATTCATCTTTTTTCCATAAAATTTAAGCTAACCGCCCCGAGTCCAGGGAAGAGTGGAGAATTGGAGGCGATAATATATATGGGCTGCACCAGATGCCTAATAGGGGAACCCTTAGTTGAATGCTTGGGGCTAAAGACTATACCATTGAAAAGCCCCATTAAGTTTTGACAAGTAGATGGGTCCTTAATCGGCGGTGTCCCCTCAATGCGAGTTACAGAATTAATTGAGATGGAAATTGGAGAACATCAGCAGCTTATCAGATTTATCGTGGCTCCGAAGATGTCAGAGCTATTAATACTGGGATTATCCTGGTTGGATAAGTGGGTGCCTTCAATCAGATGGGAAGACGGGTTCTGGAAAATCATAATAGGATTGGGCCCCTTGCCACTCCTTCCACCAGAAAGCAGGAAAGCACCTCCTCCCAAGAGACCGTTGGTTACGGCTAAAGTGTCAGCTGCTGGAGAAAAGTTACCAGGAGAGCAACGGATCCCCAAAGAGTATCATGAGCTTTCAGAGGTTTTTAATGAAGGGAAATGTGACATCCTTCCACCCCATAGGGATACGGACTGTGCTATAGAACTGGAGCCAGGAGCAGTTTTACCAAAACCGAAACTGTATTCCATGACTCCAG
>JANHFL010003214.1:8170-19312 GCA_032468155.1 Oxyrhabdium leporinum | reverse complement strand
AGCTTAAATGGGCTCCAAGGGATGGTAGAGGACAGGAAGGCCTAGAGGAATGTTGTCCATGGGGTCACGATGGGTCAGACACAACTTTGCAAGTAACAACAACAACAAAATATAGTACAATAATATAAGTCAGCCTACATGCATTTTTCTTGGTAAAACCAAGAAACCATCTGAATATTTAATACATTGTGCTTATTTTAGAGTACTGGGACATTGGATACTGCACACATGTGGCTGTACATCTAACTTAACACAGAGGAAACCATAATGGAAGATATTTTTTTCTTTCCTATATCCTGTCAATTGACACAAAGGAATCTTCTACTTAGTACACCATTAGCTAGTCTTGTTTATATATAATCAATCAATCTCAAAGTAGGATCCACCTCATATTAACAGCGGCGCTTGGGAAGAAAATTTCATACATGAGTGCATATTACACTACCCTCATTTTTTTTATGCAACAGGAAAGAAGCAGGTATATTTGGCATGAAATTGATGGCAAGGATCACAACCATCTCAAGGTACACATGGCTCACCCAAATGTTCTGATGCTGTTTGCAATGGAGAACTGTGTTTGACTTTGGTTCCAGAAATACATAGACACAGATGAAGTAATTTCTTCTCCTGGCCTTTTGAAATCACTTGCTCAGGATGCCCTTGGTGATCATTTAATAGGATGAAATGATAATATCCTCCTGCACATGAATTTTCTTATTGATGATCTGTTAAGAATGCTACTTGTCACATTCAGAAATAAACTATAAATACATGTTCTCCTGCTGCATGAATGAAACAGCCCCGAATAGAACAGACCGGGCCAAAAGAAAAGCAGCGAAAGGGATTTCCATCATCTCAAGCTATTTCAGAAGACAGACTACATAGATAGTCACATCAGGAGCCCAACTTGGCTTTCATTCAGACAGAGGAAGAGTCTCTGTGGAAAGCAATCCTTACACTTCAGTGTCTCATTAGGCACTAATGATGCATATATATATAGGGGGAAACTAGTATAGTGGCTTTCTGCAGAATTGGTTGACAGTCAGTAACATTTAGAAAAGAATAAGTTGGTACTTGAAACTGATGCATAGTTATGGTGAGACTGTAACATAGTATAGGACCATTCTGTCATAGAGCCTAGAGACATTCTCAGTATGAAAGTACTGCATGCAGCATGGAATACTCCAATCATATAGTCAAAAAATAGACACCCCATTGTTTGGTATGCTATGGCAGAAGCAGGTGCCGAACCTAGAAACAAGTGTTACATCAAAAGGATCCTAAAAATAATGTTTTACGTGGGCATAGAAGATTTGATTGTTTATTTTGGTGCCTTTGATTAACAGTCAGCATTGACTCTGCTTAAGTATGTATTTGGTCTTTGCTAACTAGAGTGAAATATGTGTGATCTTCATAGCTAAAATTTGGATGAGCCTTCCAAATGTTTTCTTTCCAACCAGAATTTTGCAAACCTTTAACTCAAGCCAAGAACTGATAACATATAAAAATATTCCACTGTCTCATCCTTTATCCGCTACTTTCTGTTTCTCAGATAGTTCAAGGACTGCCTGATGAACCTCTCCTTTTGATCAACCTCCATGATGAATAGGTTCCACTAAACAGATCTGGACTACATTATTTTTCTATCAGAGAGTCTGAAGGAGCACAAATGGAGCCTCTCATCCAGCCTTTTCTACATGGATTCATACATTCAAAAAGTGAGCAATGAACCTCCCTCAAAATAGGAACTGCTTCACAAGTGAATCCACCCATGCTTATGGAACACATCATTCTATTCATGCATGATCACAAAACCAAATATAGCTTATTTATCTAGCCTCTCTTGCCAGCTAATTGCTTTTAATTACACAAACATAGAGACTGTTTGCTTTCTCTTGAATAAAAGTTATTCACAGCAGAGTAACTGACATCCCAGCATTTGTCTTATATTTGTCTTTCAACAAAACTGCTGCTCAAAATTTCTTGAGTAAACTTAAGAATCATGAGATAAGAGGATAACTTCTTTCCTTCCTCTGTTGCTGTCCTCTCTTATTAAAATGTGGATCATGTCATTATTCTTTCTTAGTCATATTCTTTTAAAGAGGCCAGATATTTTAACCTTTTCTTATAGTCTATGCTAGAATTATGCATGGACATTTACAGGAGCAGACCCAAAGAAGAAAATGATATTTAGCCCTTTCTTCTCTGCAAACGTATTGTCTTCTATGCACTTTAGATGCAAACTTTCCACATATTTCCGCAATGCAAATCCCAGCTCTGTTCCGTACTTTTCTCACCAAACAACACGTCTAATAACATGCCAAAAATCAGTAAATGCACAATGTATTATCAAGTATTATTGAACCACTTTATATCATATTATTTTGAAGGCAGAAATGGCAAGTAAAATGCCCTTCAATTATGTCTTTGGAGATTCTCAGTCATCCAGGTCATGGTTGTCCCAAAGATGCTTTTTTAAGAGGCAACTCGACTTTCTGGTTTTCTTTGAAGACCTTTTGCTTCTCATCCAAGAAGCTTCTTCAGCTCTGACTGGATGGTGGGTAATGGAAGGATTTATACTCCTTGTATAAATAAATACTTCCATTCCCAAAAAGTCCAGTTGCCTCTTGAAAAAGCACCTTTGGGATGCCCTTCAGTTATGTTACTGGTCTATGAATGGATTTGGTGTTTCCCTTGTTTGCACAATTATTTTTCTTTAATCATAGCCTTGTTTTGTTGTTGTTTTTAAATCATTTTAATATTTTCTTTGATAATGAATATATAATGTAGAAATGTAGAGATCAATTTTTACTTTATTTGAAACTGAAATCTTATGAATTCTAGGTCTGGCCTAATAACAGGTATTTCTGTGCCATCTTTCAGTGACACTTTAGGTGTCAATTTTTGTTGGAACTATAATTGCATGTGTTCCCTGACCATTGATCATTCTGTTTGGGACTGATGAGAGACACAATAGCTTACAGGACTACATATTTGTTTGCAGCACAAAAGGATTATGGTCAGTAGGAAGGCAGGAATATTTAAGATTGAAATATGCTAATTCAGGGAAATTTTCAGATGAGTGCCATCTATCTGAGTGCCAACCCACTTCCACATATTCAGCATGCATATATGTTAATAGATATTCATAAATATTACTAAACGCTCCTAAGACTAAGGCACTGAAAGCTGCTTTTAAAAACTTCCTGGTGCTTAGGAGTGTATGAAATATTGTTGCCCTCTTTTTAACATAAAAGCTATCTCCTACTAATCCTGCATTTGATTTGTCTGGGAACATTTTCTTTCAGGTGTATTATCTGACTCAGCTTACACCATTCCTGTTTGTGCAGAGAGCAATTCATCGGAAGAATGCAACCATTACAAGGCAGGAGGTATCCTAGCACTGGGCAAGAACCACTGAGAGAAAATGGCTTTTGTGAAATATAAAACTTGCACAGCTGCTAGGAGTCAAATTAGCTAATGGGAGCTCTTTGAGGCAGCTAAGTCTGTACCGATATGACTGAAGACAAAGAGATATTTGAGTGGAGGCGTTGCTTCTTAGAATAATGATCAAATCATAAAAATAATGTTGGGAATATTGCAAAAGTGTTGTCAGAAACACCATAAATACTTACTAAAGGAAACCACTTTTTCTCTTAGTATTTACTTATTCATCTATCTATGGCAGCTGCATACCAATGTATTCACCGCCTTCTACTTCAGTACAATACATTTTGCTAGCAGTATTTGCTATCCTATGAAGCACTGAGTCTTGACCTCTTGGAGTTATGTAATCTAATATAAATTGCCAAAGAAAGAATTTTTACTGTAAAATGCAATCTTTCAAAAAAAAAAAAATTCATTGAAGGTATTGTCATTTAAATGTCATTAGTCATTATTCTCAGAGATTTTAAAATTTCATTTTTTCAGATGCTTCTTTCATATAAAAATGGACAAATGTAGCTTTTTGCCAGAAAAGGCAGGTTCCATTTCGTGCTGCTGGGTCTTTAAAAGATTCTGATGGAGGCGGGGGGGGGGGGCAGTATATTTCAGGTGCTTTTACATACTGAATTGAGTTATTCTATTTATAGAATAGTTCATGGTCTTTATTCAAGAGCTCAATGTAGTACACATACAGTTTCTACCTTTTGTATCCCCTAAAACTCTCTGAGGTAGGTTGGGTGATGAGTTTCCATGATTGAGCAGAGACTAGCATCTTCATTTCCAACACATTAACTGCCACATTGGCTTTCACATGCATAACATTCTACATTAATGCTATTTATGTCTCCATTTTTTTGTCTTGGAATCAATGACCTATTAAATAAATGTGTTTACTAATGCCAAAAGATTAAGGTTATACTGGGGGTTATAATTTAACTGATTATTTTCATTACCTACATCTATATATCGTAGGTAGATGTACACCCACATATACATCTATATATCTACGTATATAGGACATATATCTCTTTTTAAAGGTAAGTTAAAATATAATCCCAAGAATAATTACAATTGTTCAAACACTATGTCTCACTTTGGATGAGGTATCTTCCAGATGTGGGGCTGAGGGACTATATTCTATATTGTCCTCCTATGTAATGGCCTGAATACTGCCATTTGTGCTACATATGAATCCAATCTGGAAGATTTCTGAATCTGCCCTTTGAAATGCCACTATGATATAGCCTAAGCCAAGACTATTTCAACAATTGCTGAATTTTGCATTTTGTTCATTTGAAAGAAGTATAAGGCTATCTAAAGCCATTTCTCTGTGGTAATTATAGGGATCTCTGTGGTATTAGGGATCCCTGTAACTCTTATGGTAAACTGGAAAATCTTCTAAAATAGCAGGTAAGATGTTATAACTATGGACCATCTCAAATATAGAGGTCTGCAGTGAGGGGAGTTGTCAAATTTCATCTCCATCTCCATCATCTAGTAGAGAGCTTCTACTGGATCTTAGTAGAAGAATTAAAGAATTAATTTGAGTCATGGTGGTGCAGTGGTTAGAATGCAGTATTGCAGGCTAACTCACTGTTTACTGCCAGGAATTCATTCCTCACCAGCTCAAGGTTTACTCAGCCTTCCATCCTTCCAAGGTCATTAAAATGAGGACCCAGATTTTTGGGGAAAATATGCTGATATTGTAAACTGCCCAGGGATTGCTGTAAAGCACTATGGGCAGTATGTAAGTGCTATTGCTATTTGTTTTTCAAGTGGCACTTATGCAATCACATATAATATTACATATTAGTTAATTATATAAAGGACTGCCGTCAGACTGAACTTAATGTACAGGTCCATATATTGCTATTCTTTCATATGTATACCAATATACACATGCAAATGGCTCCTTGCACTTCTGAATTTATCACTATCTTTCTAATTGGCCAGTTTGAAATTAAGCTTTTTCAATATTTAATTCTTACCCCAGCAACTACAATGTCTCTTTCCCAAACAAATATTACCTGAATTACTTCAAATTCTGAAGCTACTATGCCCCAAGTGATCAGGGAACTTGCAATTAATGTGGTAGCTAGAAGAAGAAGAAATATCAGTCAGTGTAATAAAAGATTCCCTAATGTTTTGCTCCCTGCCAAAGGGGACTCACCTTAAATGGAGAATAGATGCATGCCAGATGGTGCCGAAGCAAAATTTAATTACACAGGGCAATCAATGACAAAACACCTCAACTGAACCCCAGAAAATTGCTTTTTACTTCATTTTTGTTTTGTCACCTGAACAAATAGTGAAAGCCACTATTTGGGGGACAGTTTTTGAACAATAGGATTTCAGAATAGCAATATGGAACATTTCAGAAAAAGCATTACCTCCCAGGAGAACAAAATAGTTATTTTTTTCTCTCAGGATTTTAAAGCTTCATTCAATGCAGAGATAAATGCAAGAGTGTCAAACTTGCGTAGTCACAGCAGCGTCACGTGACATATCGTGACTTTTCCCCCCCTTCACTAAACCAGGCATGGGCGTGGCTGGCACATGAAGCATCTGGGCCTCAAGTTTGACAGCGTTGGATAAATGCTATTTTTTATAATTGTAATAATTTCTAAAGTCATGTTAAGGACATGAGATAATTTTATTTTCCAGAGTGCAAAACTCCCATGTACTTCTCACCGTCAAATTCACTGCAAAGTATTCCAAAGATGGATATGTTGAATAATTTCAGCATCCTTAGGTGGGAGCAAAAATCAACAGGAATAGTGTCTGTCAATTTGAATCTCTAGCAAGGGGTTGGCAACATTTCATAATCACTATCAAATCTTCTCCTGGTTCTTGTAGTTCCAGTGCCTGCCCTGTGACCCCCATGTTCTCCCTCCACTCCGTGCTTTCCTTTTCTCTCTACCAATATTGAAGATGGCAGGGAGGGGATTGTTTTCTCAGGTGCTTTGTAACATATTTAAATGTAATTAGCAAGAAGGAATTTTGGAAGAGAAGCTCTTTGTAGTTTAAAAGTAAACATTGTCAATTGCTAAAGATGTTCTATCTTGCAAAAAAAAAAAAAATGCCTTCCCCATCTAAGCGCCAAGGACCCAAATATGAATAGCTGAGTCTGATAGAAGAGAATAGTTGTAGCTGAGAATCGTACTGTGGGGTCCTTGGTGCTCTCTCTGAGCTTGGGGATTTTCTTGCAGATGTTTCATTACCAAACTAGGTCACATCATCAGTGCTGATTCAGTTGGAAGCACCAGCTGCCCAGTGTTATAATTACACTGGAGATCCAATACTTATTTTGCACGTTCATTGATTAGCAAAAATGTTCAGTACATACCTGAATTAAAATTGGATGACTTTTCACCACTCACATAAACTTTCCCCCTTAATCCCTGGGTTAATCCACTGTTTTCTTTTGTTATCATTCAGATAAAGCATCCCCACCTATTTTTAAACTTAATAATTCAAAATGGACTAAGTTTCTCTTTGTGTATAATATTTTACCTTCTTAATAATTGTTTTCTGTTCTACAATTTTGTTGGTCCTCATATTTTGCAAATGCAAATACTAAACACTTTTTGAGAGAAACGAGTTAGCAATTTTTCAAGATACTTCTTAGCAATCTCAAATCAATTAAATCAATTGCATGATTTACTTGGTATTGTGTTGTGTTTATTTTTATCTGGTCTCACTAACAGTTTTATTCATGGCCATTAAATATAATCTGTGCAAATTGTATTTAAATACTTGTTCTGCATCCTCCTAAAGATAAGTGAGCTTTCTTGGCTCAAGGGCTATAATTTCCTTACCTGCTAGAGATCTGCGGAGTATTAGAAAGATGATCATGTTATTAAATGGGGTGGAATTGTTGTTGTTTTTTTGTTTTGTTTTTTAGCAGAATGAGATTGTAATGCAAAATGAAAAGCAAAACACTCACATCTTCATAATTGTTTGACCAGGGGAAGTATGAGAACCTACAGCGGACAACTGGGTTTTTTTGCTGCCAAATATGGTGATGTGATTGTGGTGATGAACAGCTCAAATGCAGTGCTTGGGGTGTGTATGCCATCTGCAGTTTGCTCTCCCTGACTCCAAAGGAGGATGACTCCCTTTAGGGTTACATAGGATTTCTGATGCATGAAAATTTCAGCTTCTGCTCTGCCTCTGATACAGAAACCATGTCTCAGAAATCATATCTGGGTTGCCTGTTCCGGCAATAAATGTGATATACTGCTGCTGGATGACAGTTTTAGAGGAGATATTAGAACTGAGTGTTTGGATCACATGAGGTCAGTATCTTCATTGTTTCCAGTTCATTTCTGGCCCAATTCAAAAAGCTGATATGAACCCTGCAATATAATCAGGCAAAAATATATTCTGTTTTAGACCCAGGCCCTAACAAATTCAGAGTCTTAGCTGTGAATGCATGCTGCATGATGCAGAAAAATGGAAAGGAGGTGTTCAGCTTGAGCTTCATGCTCCCCCACAAGAGGAACGACTCCTGCAATCTCTCTCTTTTTTCCCCCCAAGCCTATCATCATTTCTAGTTTTCTGGATATTTTAATATTGATTTGCTGCATTTGATCTGCAGTGTGATTTTTAAATTGGTTTTATATGTTTGGTTTTAATCTCTGCTGGTTTAGCTTGGGATTTGATTGATTGTTTTCATTTATTATTTTCTTACGTCTTTGCATGTATTTTAGCAGTGTGGATAAATGACAGCAGGAGGTCTTTTGATTTCAGATCTGCATATTTTAAAATCCCTATTAAATCACATAAATAATGCATCAATATTTAATAAAACTTGTTAAAAAAGGCTTTTGGAGAATGCAAACCATAGCATTTTTTATATGGGTTCCACAGATTCTGAAAATAAACGATACCTTACTTATCCAATGTTACCCACAGATGAGTACTAAGGTATTCCTTGGAACTTTCTTTCTCTTAAGAATATTTAAAATTGGCATGTTAAATAATGAACAAATTTCCCTCCTTCCCCAAGAGATAATCTCACAGAAGTTACTCCTTACATGCCGTTGTCATTTTCTTCTGCTAGTCCTATGAGTTATTGTGGGTTTTTTAAAAAAAATAGTGATTTGGGAATTTAAAAAGTGAAAGAGAATGTGTAACTGTGCTGCCTACATTCTCAACCTAAATGGGGAGACGCTGAAAGTAGCCATGATGATCATCAAAGAGGATGCAACTTTTTGATGTTTTAAGCAACTTGGGTGAATTAATATATATATTTTTCCCACTCTAGGATGGTCCCATCCAAATGGACATACACATTGTCTTATAAATACAGGTAGCCCCGGTTTAGCAATTCTAATTAATATTGGCAACTCCATCACTAAGCAACACGGTAGCAAGGTATGATGTCTGTGCTGACTTACAACAGCAGTTGCAGTAGACCCATCTGTGCCATTAAGTGAGACCCACATGGTAGCAGCCTTCTGTAGTCATATGATTGCCACTTGCAACCTCCTGCTGGCTTCCCCATTGACTTTGCTTGCTAGAAGCTGGCAGTGAAGGTGGCAAATGCAGTTGTGTGATGACAGAATGCTACAATGTAATAATTACAAGCCGGTTGTCAAGAACCCGAATCAAATCATGCTGCAATAGATCCTGCCATAACCATCCCTTCGAATGATCATTAAACAAGGACTATTTAATAATAGACAATACTCATCGTGTATTCTGTTGAATCAACATAATAAAGTTCAGAAGATGCTTGAATATGCAAAATGGAAAAAAAATAATTGTTTATATCATGATAACTTTTTTTTTTTTAAAGTAAAAATATTCCCCTGGCTGCCTTTTCAATAAAAATTCACTGACACTGGCATTTCAGGCGCTGGAATAACTATTACCCACACTTCTTTTATGACCTAGGATAAAAATATAGAGTGAGAGATTTGTTTCAAGATCCCATTGCTCTCTATGGTAAAACACATAAAACAATTTTGAATAGTTGAAAAGTTCCAAGAAAATATTCCAACTATGCCAGGCACATCCTAGATTTTCCACCTAAGAAAAATGCTAGAATGAAGATAAGGGAAATAAGTGAGGTGTAGAATAAAATCTAATTACATTTATTTTTCTTCTGCTAGAACTAGCCAATCACAATGGATAGAGAAAGGGATGCTAGAATAACATGTCATAACCAATGTGTGAATTCTGCCAGTTTTCTCTTCCAGAGGAAGAAACCCTAAATGAAATGTAGGATCCTGGGAAATGTTATCCGTTGGGTTGTTGATTTTAAAATGCTGCATATTTAAACTCTTCTGCCATGGTTTACTTGCATTTATCATCCATCCGTATCCCCAGACTTCAGGTCTAGGTACTATAATCTTAAACCAATTTTTATTTCTCATACTACTTATGAGAACCCCAGCACTTATCCTCTTGCAAATTTGCATATCTGTGTTCAGGGAAATCTATGCAATGACTAATCTTTTCGTACAAATCCCCTCTCCTGCAAAGAAACAAAGAGAACAGATGTAATTTAAAATGTAAAGCTGCTTAGTTCCACTTTGCTATTTGTCTGAACTATTACTCTTTTTAAAATTCTCACCCCATTTATTGATTTCAGATTATTGCCCAAGGGATCTACTGAGATTCAGGTTTCCAAATCAAAATCATTTTACTTGGATTATGACCCAAGTAAAACCAGAGAAGCTGTGATTTGCTAAATTGGAATTCATGCAGAATTTTTTGGTTCGTACCCCACCCTAGTACTTAATTAAACAAAGCTATTTTTCCCCCAATGGGGCAAATAAAACATTTTTTTTCTTGGTCAAATATTACAAAAAGGAAGTAATTTATAACTATTTGTGTATGCTTCTGTTTCTGGATCTACTTATGCCTTTGACAATTACATTTCTTTTGTTTCAATAAAGTTTTGCATTTTCCTTACAATATTATTAAATGTTGTTAAAACTTCAAGATACAATGATATGAAACTATTTTTCAGGTCATATCCATACCTCACCTCTTGGATTCCTGTCACTCCTAGCTTTTTCTGGTTATATAGCAAACAAAGAATATGCAAAAAATCTTTTACGAATGAAGGCAAATATACATATCCCAGGATAATGATGCGAGATTGAACTTGAGTCAATCACTGGGACCAAAGTTTTACTCTTCTGAGCTTTCAGACTCATGCTGGAGCCCATCTTCAGGCAATTTCTGAAATATGTGTTTTGGGATCTTGCTTAAGATCTTTTCCTTATGATATAGGTTCTGTCTTGAGTAAGTTGTAATCATCTGTTTTAGATATGAGATATCCCCAGGACAAAACAGGCTTTAAATTTTACTATTTTCTCTCAGTGTTAGCATCAAAGGAGTAACCCAAAAGAAGCAGTTGACTCCATCTTAAAAGAGAGAAAGGGAGAGAGGGAGGGGGAGAAAGACAGAGTTAAGTCACATTTCAAAGGTAGAATATGGAACATAAATCAAATGCATGTAATGTAAATATATAGTCTAACATAGAGTAATTACTTGGCCTATTTATTCCCTCCTGAAACTGTTAAAATATCTGCCACTAACCTGCAGGTCTCCCATAAAAAGTGGACACCACAATAAGATTTCTGTAGTTCAGTGAAAATAATTTCCTAGTGTAGAAAGTTAGCACCCACCCTTCTCCTAGAAAAATGAAATATTCTAGGAAATATTAAAAAGGCAGAATAT
>JANHFL010003213.1:681682-703354 GCA_032468155.1 Oxyrhabdium leporinum | reverse complement strand
GAGAGACAGAGAGAGAGAGACACAGAGAGAGAGAGAGAGAGACACAGAGAGAGAGAGAGAGAGAGAGAGAGAGAGAGAGAGAGAGAGAGATACAGTTACATGTGCACATAAATGTAAACTCCTTCTCTTCCCACTCACCCCATCAGTTTACATATTGAGCAGGAGTCACGCCCTAGTAGTAATGTGACTGGTGGCTTGATGACGACCTATTTAGTTGCAATAAAATGCCACTTGGCTTAATGTGCAATTGAGAAAGGAGTGACATTTATGGCTTCAGTTTTATGATACCATGGACTGAGTGAGCTTTTGAGCCTTTCAGTACCTTCAGAGAAAGGAGATCACCAGCAGAGTTTCATATTTATACCTTACCTCTTTTCCTACTAGCAGTTTTGCAATAAATAGCGTTCACGCTGAGTCCAATGGAAGCATGTTCAAGAGAGCAAGACTGTGACATTCTAAATCTGAAATCTGCATATTCACTATATAGATCACCTGGAAAAGAAGCAGGAGATCTCCTACAGATTCAGATAACTGCAAAAAGCCAATCCACATACATGTCCCTTTGTCTGTTTTTGCATTTTTGCTATGTTTGATTTAGTACTATACACAGATGGAAACCACATGGTTCTTTCAAAATGCTGTATACTCTGTACAAAGAAATCAGAAGACAGCCTGCTGTACTATGAGTTTTTCTCCTAATTCACTTGTTTTGGTAATAAGGGAAGAAACCAGGGACAGCCTCCCTTCTGCCATGACAAACTTTGGGGGTCAAGGATTGTGCTTAATACTTGGGTGTGGGGGAGAATTAAAGGGCCACAATTGGAGGTGGTATTCAGCCGGTTCGGACCGGTTCTGGCGTACTGGTATTGCAAATTATGAGTAGTTCAGAGAACCAGCAAATACCACCTCTGGCTGGCCCTGCCCTGCCCGTTCCACCTCTTCCAGGAGTCCCCATGCACCCCATTTTGACTCCCAGGTAAGTGCAGGGAGGCCCATTAGGCCCAAAACAGGGTGTGGGGTGGGTGCGGCGCTGCCTCTCCATGCCCCATTTTTGCTCCCAGGGGGCTGCAGGGAATCTTACTAGACCCAAAACGCACAGCCCAAGCCACGCCCACAGAACCGGTATTAAAATAATTTGAATCCCACCACTGGCCACAATGTCAATGAATGAATCTAAATAGAGTAAAGCTATGGTGTTTTCTTTTGGCTTTAGGTTGTGAGCGTGGCTTTTTTTAGAAAATATGATATACACATTATCTTGGAGGCAATGATAGTTCATTCTTGCATAGGTAGAATGAGGCTATTTCCTCTTGGTAGAAGAACTGAAACCCCAACAGTTCTATTTGTGTGTGTCACATGGTATATGATCTAACCCTTAAATTCACTAATACAATCCCCCTGTTAAAGTAAGATTCAACTTCCAATCTGTTAGATTTTTATTTGGAATGAAAATACGGTATCATTTGCCCAGTCACAAGGCAACAGAATGGATGTGTGAGCAATGCTTACCCATTATTAATTCCGAGTTACTTAACCCAATGTCTAGGTTTATAAATCATGCTAAGCTACAGTAAATTGTGATTCTAGATATGGTGTGAGCACTAGCAATGTTGTGGGCCACTACTGTAAGTAACCAAAAGGCAAGGGTGATAATTGTTCCACTAAATTGTTTCCCCAATACATAGTTGTTCTACTCTGTCTACTCTCCTGATCACTCTAGAGTATTAGCCTTTATATGTGAAGAATGGACAACTGATGTATTCTTTGAGGACTTTCTTTTCACTGTTCTGTGACCCCAGGACCAGAAGTATATTTTGTTTGATAAATTGGCCATCATTAGAGGCTTCAGATTTCATAAAAGTGTAATATCATAGAGCAGAAAAGGATTTCACAGCTATTGGCTTAATCACAGCATCATATTTTAATCTATACATTAAATATATGTTGCATGGAATTATATACTCTGTGAAAAGAGATCAGAAGACAACCTGCTGTAAAATGGGTCTCCATCCCAATTCACATGTGGTGGTAATAAGGGAAAAAACCAGGGAAGCTCCACCCCCTATAACTAAGAAAGCTAGGGTGGAATATCAGTGTCTATAGATCCAAATAACTCTTTTTTTTTTCGTGCCACTATACCTTTATTGGAAACCTGCGGATTAAAAAAAATGCTCTAGAATCCCCAAACAATCAATTGGCAATTCTTGCTATGTGGTTCAAAAATAGATTGGCAGTGTAATAGCAGCACAAATAAAAGCTCCAGTTCCATTCAGATAAGAACTTTACTTACATACAGTTTTACCTCATTAAGAAGGACAATGATTTCTATTAAAGTAGAGCTTTGTATATATACTGTATATATACATGTGTATATTGCACAGAAAGCTTGACTGCTAATCTTAGCATAGCTATCTTCACCAAAATATAACAGAACAGTTGGTAGAGAGCTGATCAAGTTCTACTAGAAAATAGTGACATGACTTGTAGTGGAATCTCAATAATTTCTGTCTGCCACATTGCTTAATAGTAGAGGTAAAATTATTCTCCTACTTCCTCCTCCTTTTCACATTGCAGTAAAAAAGTGAATTTAGGCATGGATATCTATGTGGAAAGATTGAATCTGGCCAAGTTGGCTGCTCAGTCTGGGAGTTGAATGCTTTAATTCTAAACATGTTTTTGGATTCTGGCTCTAATTGTGTGACGCTCGGTTTTGTTTTTTAAACGTAGCTCCTACATGCCCAAAATGCTGTAAGAAGTGCTTTTAAGAATTGTTTACTGTAGAATTTATCCAATCCATATTTTGAAGGGATCATAAAAGAATATCCCTGGTCTGTATGAATGCCTATAGAAATAAGAAGCATTTATAGAAGCATTTTGGTGTGGGGTGTCTTGTTTGGTTTTCAATAATTGTTTGATTAAATTTCCCCCAAATTCATGTTTAAGAACATGGATATGTATATAGATTGCTCTGTATTACTCTTTTCATGTCTAGGTTGCCATTCCTTACAGCAGTCTTTACACTGGAGGAACACTTGAAATAATGTTCGGGAAGCCCTGCATAAAAATAGCAAAAATATGTGAAAACATCACAATTAACTTCTAACATACAGTTTTACAGCATTTACAGAGTAAGAAGCAAAGACCAGTCTGGTAGCTGAGTCATGGCAGGCTACGATTCTCAGCACTTTGAGCACTACCACTGTGCAGCATTCAAAGTTCCAAAAATGATGTGGAGTGTTTTTGTTTTTGTTTTGCCTCCTCACAAGCTCTCGCAGAAGCCCCAGTTGCGAAAGGATACCTTGAAGAGTTCAGGATGGTCCCCTGCTACCAGTCTTTTATGAGTCTGAAAAAATAACTTGAGCAGAGAGCTCAGTTATTCCAGGGCCCTCAGGTTAAATAGCAAATGCAACCCGGATTTCCTTTTTTGTTATGTGAAATAGAACTGTTCAGCTGTGCTGGCTGTTGTAAATATATACCTGTTCTTCAGCCCCAAAATAAAGAATTGTTCTAAAGGATGAAAATGGCAAAGAAGTATCCTACAAAAGTCAACAAATTTTCACTCTTGAGGGACCAGATGGAATCAATAGGATCACATCAGTATGATCCTTAGCACACATTCACTCAGACAGGATAATAACTAGGCTGTAGCATTTGTCTACTAATGTCCTTCATAGTGACAGTGCTTGTTTATGAGCCCTGCTGAAATTTTCTTGCTGTCTGAGTTCTTTATTCACCTGTTTCCCTCATGGTGGTTATCCCAATTTAGCTAGTTTCCCAATGGATACCATCTACAGTGTCAGTTATTTGCCGTCATTTCTACATTAAACACAAAACAAGCTTTCTCACGAATAGCTTTGGTTCCATCAAGCCTGGAATACAACAAAAAGGATAATTTTATATAACTGGAAAGAAACTTAACCTTCTGGTTTTAAGGAACGGATGCATGATATGAGCCATTACCTACTTTGAAGAAGTCTGGGTTCTCGTGAGATGTGAGATGTAAAATGATAGTGAATAGTTTCACTTACTTTGCACACGGCACTCATTCAGTCAATCCCTATATCTGGATCAGAACATACATGCCATTCAGTTCAACTTGATTTTTTTTTTTTGAAACATCAGCAAAGAACAAAACAGTTGTTCTGACCCAGTTCCCCAAACGCGACAAACCCTCTGAAGTTAAATCAATGATTCCTTTATTAGGAGCGCCAGCAGCCCTGGCAAAAAGTTTCTCTCTCATCGCAGGCTAACAAGTCTATCCGGCAGGGAGATGAATAGTTGTCTGCCACATCTATTCATCTCCGCCCTCTGCCTTTTATCCCCAGAGCTAGGGTGGGGCTTCGCTAGCAGCGGTGGCTCTTCCTTCCCAAAGATCGGCCCATGGATTTCCACTGCTCTCCTCTCCTCTGCCTTCTGTGCATCTGCACGTCAGGCACTGGACCCAGCTGTTCCTCCTCTTCCTCATCAGCCACCTCTAGACCTGGGAGCTGTTAACTCTCCATCTGAGGGCTGACGGACGACCCAGGCTCCGCCTCTGTCTGTTTCTCTCTACCAGCTCCATTCCCTCTTCCCCCTCGGAGCTCTCAGGTTGCCTTGATGCTGACTCTGACTCCCATGCCGCCGCCTCATCTCATTCAGCTGCTGGAGGGGCCTGCAGCCTACAGGCCACAGCAACAGTTAACTAGCAAAAGGGGATGAGAGGTAGGCTAAAACAGAGAAGTGAGAAAGATGTAGCATTCATTAATTGACTGTGGCTATGAAAAAAAATTCATCATCAGAACCAATGTATATCAAGCTGAGTGTCTGTGGTATAGAAAGAATTTCTAATCCATGCTGGCTGCCCGAGTATTCAAGATCTTTATATTATTTTTACCTTTTTCAATATCATTTTTTCCAATATACCTTGAATATATGCTTTTCCCAGCATTTGTGCTCGAAAAATATTCGATCAAAGTACACACTGGTGCCTAAGTATTTGGATGAGTGTAGAGCAGCTATTGTTCATTCCTATAAAATATTGGTAGATCCAGGGCCATTTTGGGTAACTAACATGCAACCAGGCTGCCAGCATAGGTATTTCTATCTCAGTAAGGAGTATGAAATAAGGGAATAAAGTAAAATGCACCATCATTTTGACATAGACCATAGATGGGGCATGGTGACAAGTTGTTGGAAATCATGCAAGCTGCTTAGGTTTGTTGTCAGTTGCAAAAGAGAAGACTCCCTCTTCCCAGTGTTGAAATATGTTTCCGCTGGCCATCTGTTCAAATGTTTGCTGCCTGTCTATTTTATATAGACAATGGGATTAATTGCCTCAGGCAGCACATTGTCATAGGCCAATCCCAGCTGTTGTTACTGATCAGCTGCCTGCACCAAAGGAATTGTTGGAGAAATTCTCCTCCCTCTGGGGAATATTCAGCAAACTAGTATCTTCCCCTCCCCTTGGTATTGTTGCCTGCAGTTTGTTTGGAGAATTCAAAAAGCACATTTAATGCTCAGCTGTGACTTACTGAAGTATTCGCTGCCCATGCTAGAGCAGATGAAATAAGCAGAAAAGGCAGGAGGTTACAAATGGTCCAGGAAGATAATAAGGAAAATCAAACGCTTTGGTTTGATACGGGAGCAACTTTAAAGGACGTCTGGAATAGAAACATTCCAAAGCCTCACACACAGAATTTCTATCCTACATTTACATTTAACTCAACACTCATGTAACATGGGAGGAGACAGTCACATTTAAATATTGAGTTGAAGATATCTGGATGGAACTCGAGGGTTAAGAACTCTGTGTGATAGAGAGAGATGTCTTGATGAGCAATGGCATGAACTTTTGATGTTTTGTAGTTTCCCAAAGCGTACTGTGCTGCATCTGCTTAGTCCTACTCATGGTTAAGTCACTTTTCGTCTCTCTCTCTATTGCGGTGATTTTTAAGAGGGGAAAAACTGTGACTTATTTTGTCTCACGGTGCTGTAACATGCAGCTAATACAGTGTTGAGGTCTCCAGAGACAGGTGTGTGAGCTCAACGAAGGTTGTATAATAATCGAACTGAAAGTAGGAGAGGGTTAAAGGTTGGCACAGAATAGGAAGAAAAAAAAAAAGGATGGCAAGGAATTTTAATAAGCAATGAAGGGAAAAGGTGACAGTATGGAATCTACTATTGCCAGCTTGCTTGGTGGCTTTGTTTATCCTAACTCTGCAGTTGTTTAAAGGTCTGTTCTATGGTCTGTGAAAATTGCTATTTTTCAGTGAAAGACTGAAACTACTGCTGTTCCTAGTCTGTATGACCTCTGATAGTCATGGATGGGTCATTCTAATTCCAATCTACATCTGGCTTGTTCCACAGATGTGCACATGGATGCAAGTTGGGAGCATACATATATACCATCTCCTGAAATATGAAGGGTTTTATATGTGCTTTATATTTTCTAAACAAGGAGCTTCAGTGATAAATTTGGGGAAATAATCTAATAAACAGTTCACTGTACTCTTGAAACAATCTAAAAAAGATGACCCAGATCTACCCATTTTTCAGAAAAGGTGTATGTAATTCTGCAAAATCCTGTAACGTTCTAGTCTCAGTTTAATAACTGGTTTGAAGAAGACAACAATTAGAAAGGAACAGGCAACTGGAATGGAATGGAATGGAATGGAACAAAGGAGCTATTTCATATGAAGGTTCCAAAAGGTGTTTCATTCCGTCTTGCCATCCGATTATTAAAAAGCAGTGATAGACATTCTTAGTTCTTCTTTCTATAAGCACATATCATACACTGATATGCACATTAACCCCAAAATTAGAGGTGTGGGTATCTATATCAAAGCCCTAAATTGGATCAGGATGACGATATTTGACTTTCTTACTGGGATGTTTTGCTCATCTATACCTCTTCTGCCTTGCTCACATAGCTACATTACCTATTTTATCAAAGGAAATCCTTTATTTCACCTGCTGTTCCATAAAGATTTTTTATTTTTTTTAATTATACATATTTAAGAGGGAATCTTGAAATTGCTAGAATTCAGAAAGAGTAACACAGTCTATCTGTTAATTACTAATGCATATCTGGATTCTTCGCTATTCCTTGTATTATGGTATATTGTGGCTAAGGGAAAATATAGGATGGGTGGATGGACAAAATGGTGTCTCTTATTTCTCTGGCCACTTATTCAAAGGTAAAATGATAGCAAATGGCAAATTTTCATGGCAGAGGAGTGGTAATACTGCCTAGAAATATAGTAAATAAATACATTTTGCTCTTGAAACTGCAGATATATTTTCAAGTTTGAAGCTGCATATCTAAGAAACATAAAATTTGTTATAGTTTATTTAGAAGAAAGGCAGTTAAGTGGAGACCTGTTAGCAGTGGCCCAGTTCAAGAAGCTCTTGTCCTTAATGGGCACCGCAGCATTAACTTTTGAACAAAAAAGTAAAGCCAAAACCCAAATAGGAACAGATGTGGTCCTGACAAATGGAAATAGTTGAACTGCCTGTCATCCAGAATTAACCTCATAAAGTTCTTGAATATATATTAATTAACACTGGCAGGAAGAAGTTAATATTCATATTTAGCCCTGAGGTAAATATGGGAACTTGGTAGTAAATCTTCTCAGGTCCAAAATATTTTCCTTCTGGAAATTCTCCATTCCCCAAGTATTGTTCCTATCCTTTTCCTTTTCTTTCCTCCAATCTACAAAAGGCCAAAAGTTATCATTCTCTGCCTCCTGAACAGAAGAAAAATACCATCAAAGACAGCTTGAGGTCAGATCTTTCCAGGACTACAAAATGGCAACTCATACCTTGGCCCAGGCTCATTTACTCAATTAATTTGAACATGGCAGTAAAACATTAACAGAAAATGTTCACCAGCTAACAAGAATGGCAGCTTCAATTGTGAAACAAGATGTCACGCTCCAAAATTCCTGCTAGCTAGCCAGTTATGCCATCCTGCTGGCTACTAACAGCTAGAAAGGGACTGCAGGAAATCAAATTGAGTTCTTTCTCTCTGGTTTTCTGCTCGTGCTCTCAAGACCTTTGCAATGAGAGTTCATAACCGGGCAGAATTTTGGAAGGCAGGAAGGTGAGGATGCACTTATGTGGAGATGACTTAACTGGGATGGAGTAAAACTGTATATCCAGATGCAAAGAAGGTTGGGGGAAAGGGTTGCCCAGAGCACCTTTGCAGGCATGAAACTGGGATAAAGGACATTAAGTGAAAGTGACCTGCCTGTAGGGCTGACATATGTATAGTAGTTCAAGTTGAAACTTGGCACTATTTGTTAAGCAGATACTTTCCACTGATACATTATCATCAAGACATATTTACAAAAACATATTTGCATTGCTAGAATAGATGCAAAGAGCCAAGCCCCTTAGCATTTCTCCTGGAATGTCAAGTCCATTGAACTCAAGAGGATCTTCTGGGTAAATACTGTGTGTTCCTTACCACCAGTGTGCATTTTCACCCACTGCCAGTAAAAGGCTATAGCAGGGCAGCTGCACAATTGGATCCTGACCATAGGTTCACCCTCTGGTAGGGCATATTTAATATGCCAGTCAGGACAGTCAGTAAATACATTTACCTCTTTAGTGCATTTGAGCTTAACATTTGTGTCCAGTAAACAGCATTTCCTTCTATTGTGTCTTTTTAAAATCACAGTGATGATTAAATGTATCAACTAATTATTCAAAGTTCCATTATATTATGAGGCTTTGGAGCCTTTCAAATTATTTTCATTATGCACTATGTAATAATAAAATGCTCTAAGCAGCACACAGTTAATTCCTTGCATGGTCTGTGTGATTTCTAATTGTTTGAATAAAAGCATATGATTGAAATGCCACATAGACACACAGCTGCACCCTCTGAGAATAAAGCTTTACTCCTCTTCCTGTTAGCAAAGGCAAACATTTGAACGTGGGGAAGAGGTAAGACAATTCAGGGCTCCACTGCAGAAATTAGACACACTAAGCCGTTTAATATTTTTTAAAAGCTTGAAGAGGAAGCAGGAAAAGTAAAACATTTTTTTAAAATGATAACCTGAATAAATGTCTGAAAAACCTCTTTGAGCTTCTTGTGAGGTTTTTTTGACCATCAGGAAAGTAGTGATAAGTCAAGGTGGTATATGTACCTCCTCCCATTTTTCCTCAATGTCTGCAAGGTAAAAAGATAAAGGAGTCCCTGCAGATTTTATTCCACTAGTCGTTGCTAACTATAAGGGGCAGTGCTCATCTCCATTTCAAGGTGCCAGTGCTGTCCAAAGACATAGTCATGTGGCTAGTAGGACGTCCGGAACACTGTTACCTTCCCACTGAAATGGTACCTATTTGCCTACTCACATTTGCATGCTTTCGAACTGCTAGGTTGGCAGGAACTGAGGCGAGGACGGGAGTCCCCTCCATTGCATGGAGCTCTGGTCTCGAACCTGGACTGCCGGCTTTTCAGCCGACAAGCCCCGAATTGTAACCCTGAGCCACCGCATCACCCTGGCTACAAATAACTGGCCCAAAGATACCCAGGACAGATTTGAACCTGAGTTTGTCTCCTAAGTTCAGTTTTTTAACAATTGTTATTCTCTTGCTGATTTATAGTAGTCCGGGAATAAAGACAAGGCATTGATAAAACTACAGTATAAAGGTTGCCACGGGTAGAGTCATAAAGTGATCATATGATCCTATTAATTAAAAATAGAGAAGCATTGAAGCCTCCTTGGAATGAGAAAAGCCAGCTGTCACTTGCTTCTTTACTTAAGCAACTGTAAAAATAATTCTTTACCTTGAAGGAAGCTAAATTTTCAAGGTTTGTTTATCATTTTTCTTTTCAAAATGCAAAGTGATCAGCTTTGCATTTTGATTCAGTTCTATTCCAAAGAGTAGGATTCTGTTGAAGAATTTGCAATTCAGAACATCACTCTCAAATACCATCCAGGATAGCTATCAGGTTACATACAGATACTGTAACTGGTCCTAGTGCATCACCAGTCAATCAGATTAGAGCTGGAAGGGACCTTGGAGGTCTTCTAGCCCAACCCCCTGCTCAAATAGGACACCTTATACCATTTCAGATAGGTGGCTCTCCACTCTTTTTTTAAAAGCCTCCAGTGATGAAGCACCTACAACTTCTGAAGGCAAGCTGATCCACTGGTTACTTGTCCTCACTGTTAGGAAGTTTCTCCATAATTCCAGATTGCTTCTCTTAGTTTTCATCCATTGTTTCTCATCTTGCCTTCTGGTGCCTTCTTGACCCCCTCTTCTTTGTGGCAGCACCTCAAATGCTGGAATACTGCTATCACGTCACCCCCTAGTCCTTATTTTCTCTAGACTGGCCATATCCAATTCCTGCAACCGTTTTTCATGTGTTTTTTGTCTCCAGGCCTTTAATCATCTTAGTTGATTTCTTGCACTTTTTCCAAAGTCTCAACGTCTTTTTTGCAATGTGGTGACCAAAACTAGATGCAGTATTCCAGGTGTGGCCTTACTAAGGCTTTATAAAGTGGTACTAATACTTCATATAATTTTGATTGTATGCCTCTGTTTATACAACCATGGATTATATTAGCTTTTTTGACTGCTGCTGCACACTGCTGGCTCATGTTTAAGTGATTGTCCACTAGGACTCAAAGATCCCTCTCACAGTTACTGATTTTGGGCCAGGTTTTGCTTACTCTGTACTTGTGCCTTTGGTTTTTCCTGCCTAGGGGTAAAACCTTGCTTTGTCCACATTAAATTTCATGTTGTTGGATAGGACCCATTGTTCAAGTCTGACAAGATCTTTTTGGATCCTGAGCTTGTCTTCTGGGATGTTGGCAATTCTTGCCAGTTTAGTATCATCTACAAATTTGATGAGTCCCCCTTCTATTCCCTCATCTAAGTCATTTATTTATGAAGATATTGAAGAGTACTGGCCCTAAGATGGTACCTTATGGTACCCCACTGCTTACATTTCCTGCATATAGACATAGTAATATTAAGGATTAATTGTTGAGTATGGTTTGTCAGCCAGTTACAAATCCATCTGTTGGTGATGCTATCCTACATTTTTCTAGTTTACCAAGAAGTAGATTGTGGTCTACTTTGTCAAATGCCTTGCTGAAGTCTAAGTCAGCATGTCCACAGCATTTGCTAATTTAGTCACTTTGTCAAATAATGAAGTAAGATTGGGTTGGCATGATCTGTTTTTAACAAACCTGTGCAGGCTACTAGTTATACATTTATTTGTCTCTAGATAGCAGATCTGTTTTTTTATTATTATTATTTTTTCCAGTCTCTTAGCAGGTATCGATGGTAGGCTGATTGGTCTGTAGTTTCCTGGGTCTGTTTTTTTTTCCTTTCTTTTTTGAAGATGGGAACCACATCATCTCTTTTCCAATCCTCTGGTATTTCCCTGTTTTTAAAGATATGGTACAATGGTTCTGAGATAACATCTGCCAACTCCTTAAGAATATTTGGGATGTAATTCATCAGGTCCTAGTGATTTATATTCATCAAGGTCAGACAGGTGTTCTCTTACGGTTGTCTTGCTTATTTTAATTTTTATTTCTAATCTGTCTTTTAAATTATGTTCTTGGTATGTTGGGCTATAGTTTCTTTTTGGGTGAAGACTGATGCAAAAAAATGAGTTAAACAGCTCTGCTTTCTCTCTACTGCCTGTTACTTCCTTGCCCTGTTCTCTCTTTAGTGGACCGACTGTTTCCTTGACTTTTTTCTTGTTATTTATATGGTGAAAGAATTTTTTTTTAAATTGTCTTTGACTTTTGTAGCAAGTCTTCGTTCATTCTGAGCCTTTGCTTTCCTGACTTCATCTTTGCAAATTCGGGCTATCTGCTGATATTGTGCCTTCGTTATATGTCCCTCTTTCCATCTTTTGTACTTATCCTTTTTGTCTTTCAGTTTATCAGAGAAATATGCAACAAAATGTTTACGGTATAGGAACATGGAGCCACCATGCTGAAAATTATAAATAGGTTCTCGTCGGTTTCACTAGGATCTAAATATGTTGGCTTTAATAACTGGTACCTTAAAATTAATTCAACTGGGCATTTGCCAGATGCTGGGAGACTGCTTTGAAATGCTATGCATAGTAGATCCTGCCCATTTTTCTGTGGCTTTCTAGAGAACCTAAAACCCTATGGTTATCTGAATTTGAAATGGAAATGGGAACTCAGTACACAAGGGTCATTTCTCCTTCTGAAATCTCGTTCTTTAGCTGCCCTTTCACAGGCCTCAATTTCGTTATTTTGCTCCTAAATGTGCAAATAGGTATTATTATCCCTTCCTCTTTCTGTTCTTTAATTTGTTACTATTTACACCTGGAAATGAGTTCCATAAATTATATACGAAATGCAATGCAGTGAAATTAACACTGCTGCTGATTTAGCATTTCTTGCCTTTTTAAAAATTTTGCAGCCTTGCAGAGATTTAAATAATACATACACAAACACAAACACATAGAGTAATTAGTCTGAATTTTCTCAAAATACATCATAATAAAATACACCATCATAATAAAAAAAAACCCAGAAATGACCATACTTCAATTATGCTATATCTTTGCTTCTTTATAGCAATTTTAGGTTGCAGGAGGGGTTTTTTTTCCCCTATGGACATATTTCTCTTTGCTTCTCCAAAGGAATAGTGATGGCAGAAACTTTGCTTATAAACCAGAACACAGGAATATCATGTCGTAATTGGTGCATATTTTTGATGAGGTTAACCATGCATCAAATTGGAGTCACAAAAGACATTCAGTAGGTGCTTCCCATTGCAATAAAAGTATAAAAATAAAAACATCTACCTTTCATAAAATATTGTGACCAAATTAAATATCCAAATATGTCCTCTATTGTATAAATCAGCATATAATTATGATATGTATATTAGTGTATTTTATGTGTGTGTATTAGTGATATATATAATATATATATATACACATACACACATACATACATGTGTGTGTATACATACACACACACACATATACACATACATACAAGCTATCAAATGTGCATAATCCAGACAATGATCAGATAATCATTCCTAAATGTGTCCTGAATAAACAAGAAGGTATTAAATGTTGTTAAATGTTGTGAATGTGATACAAGAAATGTGAGATATGAAATCTAAACTAAGTGTATCTTCCTGTATATTATGGTTCGTTGCACAGTTAGTCAGTTATTGACTGGGTTTGCATTTTTGTCTACCTATAAAGTCCTTTCCAAGAACCTGGGATATGAAGATGTGTTATGAAAAGTATTATTATTTCAAATACTTCTATTCTACCTTTCATCAAAATTTACAGCTTTCCAAAAGGTTCTTCACAGTTTTCAAAAATCCAAACCGAAATTAATTAACAACCCCAACAGCAATAACAAATTCATTGGATTGACATAAAAGAAGGGCATTGAAATGGGGACCTCCAGAGGAAGGGAGATCCAGAGTCTTGACACAGTCACAAGGATGTGCCAACTATAATTGTGCCTTGGTCACAGAATACCAACCCAAGATGTTAGTCAGTGTGAAAAGTTCTATGAACACACAAAGAAAAATTAAAATGGGAAAGAAATCCATTTGGGTTCGTAATTTGCCTAATTTTACACTTTCAAATCAGTACAGTTATCAGAATTTAGCTACCCTTTACAGTCTGCATATTGCCCAATTTTACTATGCTGTTCTATCCCAAAAAAATATGCTAAAATGCATATTTGGGGAAGTATGAAACACTGGGATATTTTATAGGACAGTGCATACAAAAAAGCATTTGAGAAATAAACACAAAGTATATGATATGAAATGTTATGCCAATGTTTATAAAAATATTTCAGACTGATGAGGGAAACCGAGTAAGTCAACTGGAGAAATATAAATGGGAAAAAATTAGCGAAACCAACACTGACAGACTCATGCTTTTTTATTTTAAGTAGAGTAGAGTAGAGTAGAGTAGAGTAGAGTAGAGTAGAGTAGAGTAGAGTAGAGTAGAATGTAGAATGTAGAATGTAGAAGAATGTAGAATATATTTAGCCATTCTATTTTAGCTCTGATAGTTTTTGAGGTTTAAAGATAATCTGAAATCTTCCTATTGTTTCCAAACAAAAAGAGGGAACCATTCCATTTGTTACGAATTCAGTATTATTTGAATCTCAAAATAGGAAGCATACACATTTCTCCACTGCCACAGCATTCCAAACCCTTGGCTCATATTTTTTTCAATACCTAAGCCACAAAGGGAGAAAAATGGCTGGAGGAATTGTGATGTAGAATAAATAGGAATTTGGAAGATCTCCTCTCTTGTACACACTTCCCTCAATCTCTTATATATGAATAAGGCAAGCAGTATGAAATATAATTTTGTAGGCTGGTCAAAGGACACCACCAGGTTAATCCTTACAATGGTATAAATCAGGCCTCAGCAATGCTTGCAGGCTCTGAATATTTTGCTATCTCCCCTCCAACAAAACACATTGCTGAAACATGTGAGATTATTATTTCATTATGGCAGAGAGGTATGTAAAGACTTTCTGAAATATGGCTTTCCAAGGCCATCCAGTCAAAGAATATCTGAGATCCATATTTTTAGATATTTGCAAAATAAATAAATAAATCAAACAGAATTTCCAAACAGTAAAGCAATATACTTAGTACAATGCAACTGGATAGATCCATCATATGAAATTAATAGTAAGTGCTACTTGAAATGGAAGTTTTCAAAGGTAACTAATAAATAAAGATTTGCTCAAATGAGCGTCTCTGTTGAAATGTTTTCCTGAGCAAAGTGCTACCACAAAAATATTGGATCATAGCCAATATTGAGTTAGAGCCTCTTTCTCTGTACTGCCTCAGATGATTATCTGAATAGTATGGAGTCAAGAAAGGCCTTTTTGTGGCAGTACAGGTAGTCATCGACTTACAACCGCAAATGAGCCCAACATTTCTGTTGCTAAGTGAGACATCTGTTAAAGTTAATTTTGCCCCATTTTACTATCTTTCTTGCTACAGTTGTTAAGTGAATCGCTGCAGTTGTTAAGTGAGTCTGGCTTCCCCATTGACTTTGCCAGTCAGAAGATCACAAAAGGTGATCAGATGACCCCAGGACACTACAACTGTCATAACTATATTGCCAGTTGTCAAATGTCCAAATTTTGATCACGTGACAATGGGGATGCTGCTATGGTTGTAAGTGTGAAAAACTGTCATAGATCACTTTTTCCAGTGCCATTGTAAGTTCAAATGGTCACTAAATGAACTGTTATAAGACGAGGACATATAAAAAACTGTCATAGATCACTTTTTCCAGTGCCATTGTAACTTCAAATGGTCACTAAATGAACTGTTATAAGACGAGGACATATATTAAAATAACTTTGTTTTAGCTTTCTATTGTAATCTTTTCTAGACACTCTTCCTCTGCCAGCCCTCTTTTTTATTTTATTGACATTATAATTGCAAAGTCCTACCAAAATCTTGGTGTGTCTTCTTAACTTATTATTGGTGTCATTTATTTTTAAGCGAAAGCACTTCCTTTTATTGTAAAGCAGTGTGTTTTATTTTATTTTTTACATGAGGTATTTTTTTTCCCAGGTGTGTGTGCAACATTGACTGTTCACAAACCAACTTCAATCCTCTCTGTGCTTCCGATGGAAGATCTTATGATAATGCATGTCAGATCAAAGAGGCATCATGTCAGAAACAGGAGAAAATTGAAGTCATGTCTTTGGGCCGATGTCAAGGTAATGCTGCTTGCAACATTCAATTGTAAGATAGCTCTCCATTTTTACTCTGTTATGTTTAAGAGAAAGAGAACTGGAACAGAGGGAGCTGGCATGGATTATTGCAGTATTAGACATTCCTTATGTTTTCCATAGATTTTCAAGATATGAACAGGTGTGACCATAATGTTCTTTTTATTATGGCTCACAGTCAAGGGTACAATTATTCAGCATCCTTACATTCAATTGAAACAGAAGATAAACAACTGCATTTCTGCTATGTCTTTGTACACCAACCTAGATTTTTGACGGTATTTATGATATACCCAAACAGTGTAAGAAGCAAAGGAAGAAGATGTACCAGGGTTTTAAAATTAAGTTGAAATCTACATGCTGGGTCAACAGGTTCTGCATATCTTGAGCTGACTTAAAAATATTCCATGAACACAGAAACGCACACATGTGGATTTACAAAGCTTTGCAGAAAGAAAGTGTTCTGACCCAGGCCTGACAGAATCATGAAACAGACTCCTTGTCCCGAAAAAAACCCCTTTTTTATTTGGTTAATGTGAATTCCTGACATTCAGACCCAGAAAAGTTCCAGCAATAAGCCTTCCAAGGTTTAATTGCACAAACAAACCTTATCAGTCCATCGATAGTTGCCAGGCCGAGAGCTTCCAGTCACAATGCTGTAAAATGAAATAACTGGCAAGGAGTCTCTGTGAGGCACGAACTCAGATAAGCAAATCTTCACAATAATTAAGCGAACTAATTGTCTCCTGCAAACACCCCACCCCTTTTGCTCCTATTTATTCCCTATGGGAGGGGCCATTCAGCGTCCACTTATGTCTTTTCCTCCGAGTTCCTGTTCCTTAGCTGTTCCCTTTTTCTGACAGGTCTGTGCATGCACGCATCTGGAACAGGCTCCAGCTGTTCTTCTTCCCCACTTATCTCCAACTCCGAAGGCAGCTGATAAATGTCGGATGGCCCTGGTCCCCTCTCTGCCTCCGATGCACCCATCAGAGCCTTCCCCAGACTCCGGGACTGGCCCAAGTTCCTCCCCAACTTTCTCACTGTTGAGTCTGCCGCCAGCTCCGCTGGCAGCTGGCGGGCCACAACAGAAAAATCCCTTTGACAATACTAAGAGGTGATAAACTCTCGGGCAGCAGTCCCCAACCTTCCTGGCAACAGTGACTGGTTTCGGGAGAAAAATTATCTTCCACAGACCAGGGAGGGATGGTTTCATGCGCAACCTACATCCCGTGCATGCGCAGATGAAGTTTCACTCGCTCGCCCATCACTCTCGTGGCCTGGTTCCTAACAGGCCAGGGACCAGTACCATGGGCCATGGGTTGGGGAACCCTGTTCTAGTGGAAATGTACTCTATTAGTGATTGTGGTGGTTACAGTTCTCTTCCCATTCCCACTGCCTCCCTTGAAAGTGCCCTGTATTACCTCAGATTTTCAGTCTGCCTTCCAGATGTTTTGCACTATAACCCCTATCATTGACCTTAGTGACTGGAGAGAATAAGAATCTGGAGAGCACCAAATTATGGAACATGGCTATAAATTGTGGGAGTTGGAATACTTTGATTCGAAGAGAGAATGCAGGAGACCCAAATTTATTTCTGTAAGATTCTAAAAAAACTTTCATTTTTCTGACAAATTTGTACCTCTGAAAATATCTATATGGCTCCGCATTCCCTCATTCCCCCTTCCGGTGTCACAGAAAAGCTGCATTTAGGTTGTTTGTCATTGTTAAAGAAAAATCTGAAAGGAACATCTGGATGGAGGTCCTAATCCAAGGTTCTGTCAGGTAATATCTGTACATATACAAAGCTTCCATTAACAGTTGGCAACAGCTGATCATAACAGACCCCAGTTCCAAGCAGAGCAGGGTGAGACCACGATTTGGGTTCTCTTCCTTAATTTGGAATTGTACTATTAACATATGGAGAACATAAAGTTGTCTATTCTTGCATATCTCTATATAAGATGTGTTCAAGTCCAAAGTGGATTCTGGCAACCAGATATTAACTGCACATATGTTCTGGGTACAGCTGTGATCTGGCCATAAGTCTGTGAATAGAGTGTTTATTTTGCAAGGAAACACTCAGCTGGCCCAAAAAATACTCTCAAAGACACACAGCTTACCTTCATCATAGCTCTGTTCAGGCACAATACCCACCCAAGAAAATTAAAAATACGTAAGGGACATTGGACTATGAGAGGTCCGGAATTCCTGTAGGAATTCCTGACCTCTCCAGAAGGAGCTGAGAGATCTGAAAGGCTTTTGATATGTCTTCACTCCAGTGTGAATATAATCCTCACTGACAAACTCGACTGTTTTATCTGCCAAGATCAGAAGCTGGAAGGTGTCTCCCCACCCCCTCCCCCATTGCAGTATGTGTAGTTATATCTCTTTAGAATCCAGCTGGATTCTTTGTGACTTCATGAACACAATGCTGTAGTTTTCCTATTAACAGAATGAATTTGTTTGCCATTGCTGCCTTCGGAGAACTGTTTTTGATAACCTACAGACTTAAGATCCTCTTTCTAAATACTGATAATGCAACTGTGCTGGGCTTCTAAGATCAGGCAAGGCCAGGCATTTCTATGTTTTGGTCAGGCACAGATGGTTCATCAACTTGATTTCCTGCTCTCCAACAGAACAGAGACCCTATAAGTAAATCGTTTGTTCTGACTATTGGATTTCATTTTTTTGCAGTGTGCAATAGAATGATATGTGCAATAAAACTCCAATAGCAAAAAGATTTACTTTCCAGGGTTTCAGTATAGCCCATGCATGTCTGTTCAGAAATAAGGCTAACAGTACAGACTAGCGAATGTAGTTTTAATCATTTCAGACGTGACTGCTGTTTCTCATTTTTTCTCCTTGCCTAATCTACTCTGGATTTTTTAATTCTCGAGGGAAACAGCTGGCTATCTCAAATATAACAAATTCTCAGAAGCTCTCATAATTTAATAAACAGTTCATTTGGGACTTCTGTGAGATTTTGTTTAGTTGGAAAGTTCATTTATCCCAAGAACTTCTGATTTGTTTAACTATAGTGTAAAAAAAAGGAAAAGTGTTCATAATTTGCACATTGTTTATTCATTTATTTATACTTTTAAATATTCACTGAATGACTGGGGGAAATCTACAAATATAGCCTGACTGTATAAATGGTTGATAATAATGCGTTACTTTCAGAGTTTTTGATAGAGGTGTGTGTATTATTAAATGTTTTATATAATTCTTTTGAGCTATTCTTATGTAGTCATTATGATTTAGAAAATGCCAATAATTAAAAAAATGACAACACAGCAATGTACTTATGCAAATTGTAATTACATTGCGTCGGAAATGCAAATCTATTATCTTACCCATTGTTTTTTCTTCTAATAAACTTTCAGTCAGTTATGTCCATCAAGACTTCCATTCAGATGCAAGTAAAAGCCACATTCCTCTCAGCAATTGGTTAACTATCCATAGTTATTCCATTGAGCTCCCTCAGATATTCAGTACATCTCCACAGTTTTCACAAAACTGTTCAGATATATAGATTGAGAACTAAATAAGTCATAAGGTTAAAATGTTTTTGTTCCAACCAAGAGAAATCTAAACCTGAGGCACTTCAAATTTAAATCCTCTACAATTTATCTGAGGTGGTACAAGATATGACTATGGCCACCAAATTGATGACTTTAAAAGGGATTAGATAAATTAACAAGGACTCATTTATCAAGAATAATTGGCCTTGAAAGCTCAATATGATTTTTGTCTTGTATTATTTCCTGGAGCAAGAAAATTATATCTCCTTCTCTTGTATGTGAGCATCTTATCTAGGTGGCTATCATGAGAAACAGAACGATGAACTAGGAAGAATCTTGGTCTAATCCAGAAGGGTTTTTTTTTTAAATGATTTTATGTATAGTCCTGTAAATTCTTGTGTACTTTTCTACAATCTTTACTTGAAATGATTGCATTGGCTTTAGAAGAAAAGCATTTCATCACTGGTATAAAACTAAACTGTGAATCACAGCTGCGATTTTAAAATTCAAGAGAACCATTTAGGGATTTGATTTCAGTTTGCAATCAAAGTAAACAAATGCAATGTCTTTTAGATAACACAACTGCCACTACAAAGTCAGAAGATGGACATTACGCAAGAACAGATTATGCGGGTAAGGAAGCCCACCAAATGTAGACATGATTTTTGAAAAGCAGGGGGAAAGTATGTTTGAAAAAAATGAAGTTGTAAATGAAGTCTTCTTTCATTTCCCATGAGGGAAAAATAGGATTATCCTCAATAGGAATTCAAGTTTAAGTCAATGAATTGGAGTAATTACCATAACTACAGATAAAAGTCCTTGTCTTCATTTTTCCAGTCCCTCCCGCTAAAATTAATTGGTGAGATTGAGAAAGCAGGTACTCCTCAGAAAGCCTGAAGACTTTACTTGGGTGCATAATACACAGATTTCCAAATTTCATCTACTCAGCACCAAACATTATTAAATGAATGGGTAAAATGGATTGAAAAGAAATGTAAAACTGGCTTTTAGCTCCAGTCTATATTTAAATCTTGCAAACCAATCTGGGAGTTCCTATTCTACCCAGTATCAGATGTATTACACTTTTGCTCTTTGCTCTAAGAATGACAGTCCATTTAGAAGATGGAATTCATTAGCTTTGAATTGACATGTATTTTATTTTATTTTGCTTTCATATACAGAGTACCTAGCTCTTGTTATAATCTTCTAACATTTAATCTGTGGAGAGCTGATGCTGAGAGAGCTTTGTTGAAAGAGACCTACTTGCTTTTAGACCTAGATCTTTCATGGGTTTTGATTTTTATGAACCATTATGATTGTTGTGTGTTATCAATGGACTACCTTTTCTTTTTGATGAACGAGAATGTAATGAAAGTACATGCGATATGTTTCTTGGGCTAAAATACCTTAGCCTTCAGAATAATTGTACCCTTCCTTCAGAATTCCCCCAGATATGTTTTTCTTAAGCTTATGATATTGAAATCAATATAATGCAGTTCAAATATTTCATGATCAAGATAGCTCCCCTACCAGATAAATACAGTATTTTAACAAAAGGTTGAAATAAATGAATCACTTGATGTTACTGCTTTTAACATTGACACTTCTTTTCATCTTAATGAGTGAAATCTCCCCCACCCCCCATTTTTGCTACTGCCAGACTTCACATTAATCATGGTGGCATCCACTGGGTTTAAATTTAAATTTTAAAAAAATCAACGTGTCACAAAGCTGGAACCAATAATTTCTTACAGCTCATTTCTAGCTATTCTCTGCTTCTAACTGGGATAAACATTGCACCATACTTACCCTTGGATGCAATGTTAATTAGGTACTTTAAAACATTCTAAAAAAAATAATGATAAATGGCTTTAATTTATTTGAAAACACCAAACAAAATATAACCTCAGTTCTTGCTTAATATAACGATTTGAAATATAATATATATGTAAATGTTATTTAAGGTTTTATCAAACATTATTTGGTCAGGTGGTACCTTCAGTTTATTTTTATTTTTCAAATTTGCTTTACTAGGAAGATTAAGCTTTAAGGTCTTTAAATGTTTGTGTAAATTTTAACAGCTTGATTTAAGGATTGAGAATAGGAGTGCTAGGAATGTAATCATTTTAAAAAATAAGGTAAGAAAGGTATTTTTCTTTCCACTTGCAATTTTCTTTGAGATGAGTAAAAAGGAACTTAATGAAGGAACAGTCGTTTGAGTGCTTGGCTTATGGCCTTGTTACACTAAATAAGAAATGGTGAAGCATCTTTTATTTATTAAGATTTTGCTATCCTTACTTGACAGCAAAATGTTCCTTGCTTCCCTACAATGCATACAATGTTTTTAAATTGGTTTTAATTTTTATGGGTTTTAATTTTAAAACGGGGTTTTAAAAGGATTTTTAAGTGTGAACCGC
>JANHFL010003213.1:668101-678373 GCA_032468155.1 Oxyrhabdium leporinum | reverse complement strand
CTGTGGCTACTGCATTATGGAATCTTCTCCCCCCCTCCCCCCCATGCCCCTCCAGAGATGAAATCAGCCTCATCATTCCTAAACTTTCTAAGATGCCTCAAGACATAGGTCAAGGGATCCCAGGGTACGAGTGAACTTGTGATTTGGCTTCATTATGATTAACACCCTTCTAATATTCTCTGTTCCTGTTTTAGTTCTGCTTTTATAATTTTTAATATCTTCTAATAATTATTACATAATAGTTTTAGGTAATTATTCTTTTGCTTACTCTTTACTATCACTGTATGCTGCCATAGTCATTCTCTGTGAGATAGGCAGCCATATAAATTTTATTAATAATAAATAATGCCTCTTACCTTACTGATAACAATGTGAATAAATTAACATTTTCCATTTGGTAGCTTCTTGCAAACACTGGGCTAAGTTCACATACAATAATTGTATGAAGGTGTTCAAAGCAAAGAGTTGGGGTGCTAGTTCATTAGCTGTCGTCTCACCACCTCGTACTCCTCCTTTTTCCTTCTTTAACTGAGTCAGGTTAACTCAGAGTTTCAAGCCAGACCATAGCAGAAAGAATGGTGTGCTCTGAAAAATACAAAATATATCACTAATATGTATCCTTCATACATATGTTCCTTCACAAGAGCATGACATCTCTGTAACCGAATTTAGGTATAATGTAAGTCATTTTCATCCAACCCTGCACATTAGGGAACCTGAGTGAATTAGCTCCAAAGAAGCCTGCTAGTAAAAAATTAAGCAGACTCTTAAAGAGATAGTAGCTGTTATTATCAGGGACTGGATTCTCCATTAAGCAACCAGGCACTGGAAGTTCTTTATTCCGATTTGTCTCTATTTGGACTTCCAGTTGTTCAGGCCCCTTCAGCAAACAAAGGCTGTGCAAATCCCTGATACATTCTACCCAGTTATCAGTCTTGGGGAGATCCACAATAGCCAACTAACCTCCATCACGGCCACTGCTCCAAAGGAAATGCTGCAAATATAGTTTTCTGGCATTTTTGTTAAGCTCTGGTGGAGCAATTTTTCATTGGTGGGATTCTAACTTTAACCCTCATTTGAGCTGCTTCTTCCTGAAGACAAGGCATCATTATTTGCCTGGATTTTAGGACCACTTCTGCAAGACCACTGTGCATTCCAGAGAATACAAAATATTCGTATTATTTCTCAACCTTCATAAACCAGTGTTTCTCAATCTTGGCAACTTTAAGATGTGTGCTCTTCGACTCCCAGAATTCCCCAGCCAGAATGCAGATAGGGAAGTTCTAGGAGTTGAAATCCACACATCTTAAAGTCGCCAAGGTTGAGACAACACTGGGCTAGGTCTACAAGCATCGTAACCGTGTTTGATTTAAAAGAGCTTCAAAGGAAAGGATTTCCATTCAAGCTTTAGCTGAAAAATTCAGAATTTTTATCACATTACTTCAGATGGTTCCTGTTTAGAAAATTGCAAGGAAGAACCTATCCTGTTCATAGATTTGCCATCAATTCTATAAACCTGCAGAAAAAGCTTATGGTTTCTTTTAGGTTCAGTTATAATTCCTCCATTCATTAATTTAGCCCATGCTTTACATCCATCTAGCTCATTCCACTTATGTAGAAACATGATTATGTAGGAATGAGCAATGAAATGAAAGTGCTTGATTTGTTCACCATGACATTGCTGGAAATACTATTTTTGCAAATACATTGATCTCAATGAAAAATAAACAAGGGGAAATGCAGGTTCCAGCTTGTAGCCCTGTTATTGGTACGAGTAGCATAATAAATAAATTGCTGGCTTGAGCTATTACATTGTCGCCAGTCTCCCAGAAAAATGCAAGTCTTAGAAATAAATTAAAATGTCAAACCTGTTCATGGTTTGGGGCAAAGAGGTGGAGGCAGGGAGAAATTTAGCAATACATGTGTTTCCCTTTTGGGATTTACATTAGGGAAGGTTCATTAAAACAACTTGTGACAAACTGTGGCTCAGAGTTTCATACATACAGTACATATACACACTGTATCTACACACACTTTATATACACACGTGCATACAAACACACACATTCCTCTAGTACTAGTGTGCTTTACTTGTTTTCCTATAATATCACATAGCCAGTCATCTGTGACATTATGTTATGTTAGCAGCAGACGGCTGTGAAGAAACACAGAAATTGTATTTGCAGTGCGAATAAAGGTTTTGTAGAGAAAAACCCTGAGCTGGCATGAACCAATTCAGCACATTTATGCCCCAGTTCATAAATATATCATGCATCATTTATATTTCTTTCTGCTTATTTGAAATTCACAATATCCCTGTCCCAGAGTAAATTAGAGGCTTTTTAATGCTCAGTAATCCCTTTCTTAGTCCCTTTACCAATGCTCAGAATAGTGTCTCTGCCAGACTCAATAGGATAAATTAGCTTAAATAAGATGCCATCTTCATTATAAAATAAATTTGGGGGGAAAAAGGAGACAGAGTTTCCATCTTGCACAGACCATTTAATCCCATAGGGTTTAATTATGTGCACTGGTGTTTTTCCTACATTTTAAAGCAAGCTTTTCAAAATAAATAAATAATCTTTGTAGCATGGGATTGCTGTAACTAAAGAGAAATCCTGTAAAAAGAAATGAATTCTAATTAGAATTAGATAGATTTTTTTTTCCACTTTCCATTTCATTTGTTCCCATTATTTGATTTTATTTTGCCTTATACCTGCTTTCTAATTTTACACAGAGAATTGTTTATTTATTTATTTTGGAATAGCACAGATACCACATGTTCCCCCATATTCCTTCCATTCGTAAAATCCCTCTCTAATCCTCACCCTTAATTTAAGAGACACAACTGGTCTCGATGCTGTCTGTTTTTTTTTAATGAGTTGCTACACAGAATGGCATCGTGTATTTTTAGTTGTCAAAAAACTAGGCATTGATCTCATTTATATAAGAATTGGAGATAGTTCTAGGGAACAGAGAAAGAGAGTCATATTTGCCCATTTAATATTTATTCAGCTTGCTGTACATAAGGGGTGGGCAGTTTGGGGTCTTCCAAATGATGCTGAAAGATTGTTCCCAGAAGCTCCAGCCAGCAAACCAGTGATGAGGAATACTGGGTGTTGCAGTGCGAACCCCACTGGAGAGTCTACATTCCCGAATCTGGCTGTCTATCATCTTCCCTGTTCACGTGACACGACACCTGCATAGATTCAGCATTGCTGAAATGCATGTAATGATACCTTGCAATACCTTTGAGAACTTTACACGGTGTGGGAAAACACCAAATATTGAAGGGCTGGGAAACAAACAGATGGTTGTGAGGGAAAAGATCCTTGAGTTTCACAGTCTTCTTCAACACCACAGTATTGTCCCTCCTCATTTTTTTCTGTAAAAATCAATGGGCCCAGAAATTCCAATGGGAAAGAAAACAGTGGTTCCTATTGCATTGTTGTAAATGTCCCAAAGTCATTTCTGTGAAGACGGATGGTTATATATATTTTATCAGTTAATAAAAAAACTGGTCTAATTTACCTAAATCATAAAAGCAAATATGTGATGGAATGTGCACTTGCAGAAGCAATGGGGGACATTTTTGGCAACACAGAACTTTCCCAGAGAGAGAGAGAGACCAGGATTTAGAAACTGCATAGGCCTGAACTAGATGGGGGAGAGGGGGAAAGGTTCAGGTTAGCCACACTGAAGAATTTCTGAAGATATATCTAGTACAGATCTGGGCATTTTACGACACCTAGCCCACATCCAGCCATTTCACTGTCCCTGTCTGGCCTGTATGAAGTCAATTGAAAATTAAAAATCAAATATAAATAAGTGTTTAGCATGAACACAATTGAGTCCAGCCTATTAATTCAGTCCTCCACAACAGTCCCAGTTTTTCATGTGTTCACTTGGGAAAATTAATTCCCTACCCCCTCATCTAATAAGTTAGAAGGTTATAGTTTGAGTTTGGCCTCTCCATTAGATTTTAAGCTAATAAAGGATCAAACTTGATTGGATCTTGCTGTTTTATCTCTGAGCTTGGGTCTAATAAATATCACAGTGGCTTTTTTATGCTGGCTGTTATCTTTATATAGAAGTTATGATTTGGGTCAGATTCTCATGACACAGAGCAGTACAATTACAGTTCCCATTTTAAGAATACATCCAGATCAGATCTCTGAAATTATGTGCCTATTTCTTCTGGTTATTATTGGTAAATTACACCATGTGTTTGAAGTCAGGGCTTAAATGGAAAGTTGCCATGGCTTGCCCTATATTTTTCTGGTCTTTTTTTAAATTATTTTTTTTAATCGCAATGTTTGCTTGGGATGTAAGCAATGACTGTAGTGTTTATTCTAAAAGCATCACAGCTCTGTAAATTTTTCACATTTTTATTTTATATGAAATATACAGGTAGTCCTTGACTTATGACCAGTCAAAGTTGTAATGGACCTCCCTGAGGATACTCATGACCCAAAGTACTGACAGCCATCGCACCAGTCACATATCATCATTTTGAGCACATGTCAACAGGCCCACATTTATGGCCCTTTGCAGCATCCTTCAGTCATGTGACCACATTTTATGGCATTTTTCCTGAAACCTTTGCATTTACTTCTGGTTTTCATCAAAATCAGCTCATAGCAAATAATTGGTTCGCTTAATGACTATGACATTGGCTTTATAACTATGGTGTTCACTTAATGACTGCTGCAAAAGACTGCTGCAAAATTGGGCTGGTCGTGTGGGTGACCTATTTTCCAAATGTCACGACTTACAACTATAATGGGCAGGCTCCATTATTATACCTGACTATCCAGCTTGTGCATGAATTGTGTGCATCGTTAATAGTTACTTGAGTTAGAAAGTACTTCTGTTTCACTACAGGGCAATGTTTTTTTGTTTTTTTTTGACCCATGGCTATCAGACTTGTAACCTGTCAGGTAAGGGATGAGTATTCTCTTTCATAGAGGGAAAGGAGCCTAATTGCCAGAGGAGAATCGTCCATTTAAAGGTGCTACTTGAATGAAGGGGTGTCCATTCTAAGACTAAAAAACCTAATAGAGCTAAGCAAGGATCTGATGTTGCTTAGTAACAGTGAATATCTGGGCAAGAGTCCTACAGTCCCAGCTGGGCTCAGCTGTACTGTGGCATGTGTGCTATAATTACACTACGGTCATGATTTCTGCATAAAAGACACAGAATTGGTCATCATACTTCAGTCCCTGAAACAAAAATGCCTCCTTTGACCTATGCAAGCTTAATAACCTTAGAAACGTTGAGTACCACAGTACATGTTAACAGGTTGACCTTGGCTAATGAAAACTAAGAGCTTTCATCTCTGGTGTAAGAAAACTTACAACTTGGATCATTGAAATCCTTTGTTGACTGGCTTGGGGTCCATGTCCAAGTATTTGGAGCAGGAAAGGTCCGTCCGAAGCACCTCTGCAAAAGGGCAGATCGAAAACACTGTTAACAGGTTCTCTGACTATAACAGGCTGTAGCCTAAAGGTTCCATGATCAGTGACAGCTTATTTCCAAAAGTTATTTGCTGACTGAATTAGAACGTAGACCTATTGTGACAAGTTTTATCAGCTCTTGTCGGTATTGCATAAAAGGAAAATATATTTCTGACTTGATAAAAAAGAGAGAGAGAGGAGAAGGAGAAGGAGAAGAAGAAATCCCGCAGGTCTTTTAATCTTTCTCTTTTACATTATCAGAGATGTAAAACTACGTGTGTTATTCATCAAAAACACCACTTCCCAAGAGTATTTCCATTTACAGTTCATTTAATAATAGTAATGTGGCTCTCTTGAGACTAGATTAAGTAAGAATCAAGGAAAATAAGCCAAATCTGCAGCCGAAGGCTGGAGATGAAGTTATTTGAGAAAGCGATCCTTTGCAATATGTAAAATTATCATCTTTGTTGCATTTTAACTGAGGGATATGGGAAGGTTTCCCAAAGACTCATCTTCCTAAAATAAACGCCTTCCATAAGACAAGTTATTATAGTAATTGTTCCCAGTTTGCATTTTCTCTCCTTACTTCCTCTCCTTTAATAGTGTTGGTCACAAGGCAAAATATCACCTCCCTCAATTTACTGTTAATAAGAGTCTCAGCCACAAGTTTTTCCAGGCTGATGCCTGACAACAGCGTTGGAACTACAGTTTTCAGAATTCCTAATTAAGACTTATTAAACTAGCTGGAGATTGTGAAGTTTATGTTCACAATACTCCTGGAAGTTATCTGGAAACAATGTTCAGTAACGTTCGTTAACAACTTGCCTACAGAAGTTGTGAACGCTCCAGCACTGGAAGTTTTTAAGAAGAGATTGGACAACCATTTGTCTGAAATGGAATAGAGTTTCCCGCCTGAACAGTGGGTTGGACTAGAAGACCTACAAGGTCCCTTCCAACTCTCTTATTCTATTCTAGTCTAGTCTAGTCTAGTCTAGTCTAGTCTAGTCTAATGTCCTAACTACCTTTACTACTAAATGCTAAAGTTTCACAATTGGTCTCTCTGCTTTGCTGTGAGTAAATAGAGATATATAATATAGTATAGATATATAGTCCTCAGCAACTGTTTGTTTAATAACAATTCACAGCCACAACGGCTATAGAAAGTTCTTTATGACCTTTATTCTTAACAACCATTAACAACCATTGCACTACCTTCAGTACCCTTTTTTGCCAGTTTCCAGCAAAAAAATCCATTACTAAAGCTAGATTTGTTTAATGACCAAGTGATTCACTTAATGACTGCAGTGATTTGTTTTATGACCATGGTAAAATGGTTGTAAAATTGGATCTCATCCTTGGAGAGTCAATTTACAAGCACCTTTACTTACAACAGAAATTCTGGCCCGAATTGTGTTCCTAAGTCGAGGATTACCTGTAACACAAATGTGGATAAAGAAGATACAGCATTGTTTGTTTTGTATCTCCAAATTTTGTGCCCTCATCTTTTTTTCTGTGCCAAACAATTGAAATAACAACTATATATTTGCATTGGTCAAATATTCAGATTCTGCCTAGAATTATTTTCACAATTCCCAGTGTGTTTTTCCTGGTGTGTTTTGCAACATCCCTGCCCGTGAGTGGGTGTTGTCTTTCCCATTGTTTTGTGCATTATTCTAAAACTATTTTCTGTAGATGGGAAACACAGAGCCTAGAAATAAAAGCAATAATGTCTGCTGGCAAATACAATTCTGGATACGATTCTTGATAGGGGTTTTGTGGCTTGAACAATCACATGACAGTCAGAAATCACTGCAGCATGATGAAATGACAACCCTATAGATACAATAAAGGAAAGGCCAAAAATTGGCGGATGGTAATAGTGAGGGCTGAATTTCCTATATTTGAACAGCCAACCAATTCTTTGGCTACAAGCTTATAATAAATCTATGTAGGAAGTCATCAACACCGATTTTAAAAAGTAAACCTAGAGTCCATATATTAATGACAATGCCACCTGAGGTACTCCATTAAGATATTCAGTGCTCATTGCATTAGTAAATATACTGTATATAAATAGATTTGCCTCACGTGGTCTGATTAACTTGTCCCGTTATATCTTTGGCCTTAAATGTGATTTAAAAACAAAAACAAAACATTTAATTTAATCATGAACATTTTGAATTGTTATTACAAAAGTGACACAACGGTGATTTTCCAATTCCAAGAAGATGACGGAGGTTATGAAAATGTCCCCCACCACACCCCACTGCTTTTCCTTCTTTGCCAGTCTTTGTCACTTCATATAAGACAATGATTTCAGGAGGGGGTAGTATTTAAAATATGATCCCCCATCTACTCTATTCATTTTTGCTCCTGTGGATTGTTTTAACAATTTTAAATGTGGCATAACTGAAGTAAGAAACCAGAACTCCAGAAGATTATCTTCTCAGCTCCAGGCATACACATAAAACATATTGTTCCCCTCCTAATTACTGCTGTTTCCAAGCAGTGCTCGCATTGCTAAGAATTTAACCTCTTGAAAAAACACACCGAACAAATAGGACAATAAAAATGGAATACTCCGAATAATATTGTCAGCTTATCACCTTTTGTAATAGACACAGGGTGCTGAGAAAGGTCTACAGAGCAGAATCTAAAACAATTTTGAAGACTATATCCTAAACCAAAGGCACTAATATTTCAACTAAATAAATTTGAGATTTGGATTAGAGATCTAGAGTTGTGGCCAAATTTAATTGAAAAGTAACTTGAGGGGAGAGGAGTTGAGGTTGAGAAAGGCACTAACATAGACTGTAGATCACGGGTGTCAAACTCAATGTATCACGTGACACATCACAAAGTTTTTTGCCTTTGCAGAGCTGGAGTGGACGTGGTTTGCACGTGACACATCTGGCCTCTGGGCTGCCAATTTGACACTGTAAGGACTTGCCTCTCCTCTCCGCTCAAGGACATAGAACTGTTGAAACAATTGCCATTTCAAAAGAAAGCGTTTATTGATGGAAAGTGATAGCAAGACAAAGAAAACAGGATCTGAAGATTCCTGTGCAATTCCGTTAGGTAAAACAGTTAGAAACCACTCCCCTCAGTCTGGTGTTGAATAAGCCAATCTGCAGGTGCAAAGTTGTTTTGAGAATCATAGGCTGAGAAAGTGATAAATTGTTCTCAGGCGTCTCTTGCTGGAGACTCCGGAGCTGAGACAAAACAGATGGCCCTCCCCCTTACATTTCCAAGAAGGTGAATCAAAGTACAGGAATGCACCCAGGCCCCCTCCCCATCAGAAAGGCAGTGTACCATTAGGAATCTATGGGACCTGACAGACACCATTGCGTAGATTAACACCTTGATTTTTATATGCAGAGCAGCTGCAGCCCACATGTTCATTCAAACAGCTTTTGAAGCAGCAATACAAGCACTACAGAGGATGCAGCTGTATTAATGCTTCAAGGAAAACTTCACTCACTCACCGTCACATATTTTTTTTCCAAAGGACCTCTTTTCATATTCTTTGCTGATAATATTTTCCCAGAAATGTACAACATGTCATTCATTCTCAGCTCTACAATTTTGTCCAAATTTTCTTTGACATTTGAGATAATGTATTTTACCAGGTGCTCATATGGGTTTTTATCTATAGCTTATAATTTTAGGTACAATTCTGGAATTGTACTGCTTTCAAAAATTTTCCCTCTAGCATTTCTGCATGCATGTCAGTCAAAATGTTGTATTTTCCCCAAAGTCTTCACTTCAAGTAGAAAACTGATCGATGTGCTGCTTAAAAAGTAGTAAATTTCTGAAAACCCCATGGCCTTATCTAATACAATGTTCTATCTATTAGGATGTCTGCAGTTAAGAACAATTCAGATTTGGTTTATAGATCTTAATGAGAACATTAATGAGAATTCCTGCAACCTTCCTTTGTTAGCTTTGGAAACCTGAATTTGTTTGATTCATTGTGCAATCTCGTTAGAAGTAGTAGCTCACATTTTCCTAGGCGACATTGCCAGTATCGATCAGCAGTGAGCAGAAAGCATATCTGCTACAAAACCTAGTTGATCTCTCTGTTTACAAAGAAAATGAAATAAGAACCAAAGTGGAGCTGTTACTCTTTCCTCCCGAAACCCATACTGTCAGAGAAGTATTCTGGGGAGTACATATAATATATGTGGCAATAGTAAATGAGCATATCATACAGTGTTCGAAAGAGTGCAGGTAAGCACACAGATAGTCCTTGAGTTACAACCACAATTGGGAATAGAATTACCATTGCTAAGCAGGGCGATTTTTAACTAAGTCACATCTGATTTTGTGACCTTCATTGTCGCGGTTGTCAAACAAATTACTGCAGTTGCGAAGTGAATCATTGCCTGTTAGACCAATCTCACTTTCCCCTTTAATTTTACTTGTCAGAAGCTGGCTGGGTTAAGTTACAAATGGCAATCACATAACCCCAGCATGTTGCAACCATCATAGATCCGTGGTGGCGCAGTGGTGAGAAGGCAGTACTGCAGGGCTAACTCACTGCTCACTCCAAGAGTTCCAGTCTGAGCGGCTCAAGGTTGAGTCAGCCTAATTGTCCAGTTGCACTTCCGGTGGTGTCAGGAGCAAGGACAGCGAGCTCCACAGCTCTTCCCCAAGCTTTCCTTGTCAGACGGCTCCAAAAGGAGCCATAGCCACCCTGTAGGGGTGGTGAAGTAAAGGGGAACACCTTACAGGTCGAAGAGAGCTGCATCTCTCCTCCCTGACTAGGAAAATTCCCCTCATCCGAAGACAAGGAACAGCGGCAGCCAAAATGGCC
>JANHFL010003213.1:642896-653250 GCA_032468155.1 Oxyrhabdium leporinum | reverse complement strand
GGAAGGGAAGCAGCTTCTTCCCTTCTTCTCTTTGTGGGCAGAAGAGTTTTCCCCACCCACCACTGCCCAGATGCCCTTGCTTTCCCCAAATTCCCCAAGCATTTCTTTGCCTACTTGATTTCCAGTTCTATTGCATTTCTCACGTGTGCAGGGAAACAAAACTTTCCCTTAAAAAAAAGTTTAATCAATCAATTCCAACTTCTCATGAAAAAAAAAGATCTCGCGAAGTTGGAATTGATTGAGCAATTTTTCTTTTAGCCCCACACAAACTTTCATTTCCCTGCACACGATGGCAAGGAAAAACACGATGCAGCTGGAAATAAGGTAGGCAAAGAAATGCTTTGGGAATTTGGGGAAAGCGAGGGCATCCGGGCGGTGGTGGATAAGGAAAGCTCTGTGGCATGGGGCTGCAGTGGCAAAACGGGCAACAGCATGAGGGAAGGAGGCTTTTCCTTTTTCCCTGCTCCTCATATTTCCCTCGCACCGGTCTGTCCTTTGCAGCTCAGCGGGCCACTTTGATAACAGAGTGGGGGAAACGGAGCGGCCAGTGTGAAGGAAGGAGGCGGCCGCTTTTCCTCTTTCTCTGCTCATCTTTGTGCTGGCCTCTACATTGCATTTCCTGCCCCAGCGCGTATCGCGAAATTCGGCCTCTTGGCACTCTGGGGCGGGAAAGTGCCAGTGGGGAGAAATCACTCTGCTGAGCCCAAAGGTGAGCTCCATGGCGCCTAAGAAGGGGCCAGGTCACCATCGAGGCTGGCCCTGCCTGCCCAGAAGGCATCTGCCGCAGCCTGCCCCTTTAAGGTACTTTGATGCTGCCCGCTGTCCAGCCCCGTGCAAAGGCAGCCAAGTGGGGCCACCACCGCCGCCCAAGGAAAAGGGCTTAACTCTCCGGGTCCTGGTCATTCCTCATGCTGAAGTCAGGGAGGAGGGGGGAATCATAAAGGGACAGGCTGCGGCGGATGCCTTCCGAGCAGCTTCGCTGCAAAGGGAGGCAGAAAAGTTCGGACTTGGCATCTCCTCCTTCTCGGCCTCAAACATACACACAGAGCAAACAAGCACACATTTCACGGCACCGGAGGGATTCGTCCACGTGCTGTCTCCTCACAGAAGCTCCCACTCCCACTTGGTGGTGGCCCCGCTTGGCTGCCTTTTCATGGGGCCGGATGGCGGGCAGCATTGAAGTACCTTAAAGGGACAGGCTGCGGTGTACATAGGAAATTGCCCTGTCTCTGCAGCATCAGTCATGTGACTGAGTGGGCATGGCCAACTTGATGTCACTCACAGCAAGGTGCCGCCTCACCTTCAGTCACATGACTCACCACCACCAAGCCACACCCATAGAACCAGTGGTAAAAAAAAATTACATTCTACCACTGCACAGGAAGGTTCTAACCTTCCCAGCAGACACCTAAAGCCTCCATGAAACTGTCTACCAGACTTACAGGACAAAGGCCAAGCTCCCTCTGAAACCCATAGAGATCTAATAATTGTCCATGAGTGGTTTCTATGACAGCCAAAGCAGAAAATAATGAGAACAAAGGTTTTTGCCATAACAAGACAAGTTTTTCCTTACTCCAAAGTAGGCTAAATCAAGTTCAGTGATACTCCCAGATAAATATGCCAATGGTTACAAATCTAGCTCTGTTTATTTAGATCTTAAGTCCCATTGGTCAAGATGAGCTGCATAGATTGAATTATAAGCATCAACAACTTCCCCAAACCTATTTAGACTATAGTATAAATATTCATAAACTAAGTACTGAAGTTATTATAGAGGTTCAGATAATTAAAGAACTTAAAGTTCATTTTTCTGTTGACAAACAAAAATCAAAACAAAAACTAAAAATGCAGCATTCAAACTGAAAAAAACAATGAACATTGAAGCAAGAAGAGCGAGAAAGAGAAACAGAAGCCCATGAATATAAAGGGCTGTTCAAATAATTCAACTTTGTAAAGGTCACCATATAGCCGCATTGCACAAGCAAAACATCCCTCCAAATCCATTTCTCCAAACATCACAAAGACACATCATCACGATTTAATGACTGTTTGTATACAAAGGAGACAATTCTATCCGGATAGCACAAACCTTCTGATATATATCGCAAAACGTGTGTGACATTAAAGAAAAATATCCATATTCAATATTTAGCAATTGTTTTGAAAAAAAATAATCTGGTAGGAAAAGCATTGTTAAAAATATTGCTAGGAAAAAGATCAAACTTGAAACAAATGTTTTTCAAAGCTTTTTGCTCTTGTGCTGGAATATCAACCCAACTATCACTGATCTGCTTAAAGATGTATTTTAGTTTTTCAATGGTTTATGATAATGCATGTAGCTACTAACATCAGGAATTGAATCCATTTCTTATGATGCATCAATTTAAGAAATATAGACAATAAACTAAGGCATAACCGGGTTCATTGTGAATAGATGATTTTTCTCAGCAACTTCAAATCTCTCAACTACAAAGTATACATTACCACCAAAAGTGATAATATATGCTAACCCTTAATATAACCTCCAAAGCTTACAATTTATGTAGTGTAATTTTAACAGGGTGCTGCATGCATATTCTTTTCAGGATTTATTCCTGATAACTTCCTAAAATCAGTTTAAAAGGACTTACATGGTATACAGATTTTTAATGTCATTAAGTCCAAACTCCAAATCATTCTCTAAGAAGGCTGTCTATTTGAGAACCTGTGAGGCTTAATATAAGCAAATGTTTTTGTAAGAGAGATTCACTGAGTTTGAAGGGAGTAGAGATACATCTAGCCGCAATCTAGATTTGAAGAGAAGTAGATGGTCCACAATACATCTATGTGAGCATCAGCCATCTTCCTGGGACTTTCTTGAACCCTATTCACCTTTGTTTGGGATTGCATCTCACAGCCACCTGAACCTTAGAAAGGGCACCATTTCTTGAAGAACACGCCCACAGGTATTCTCTGAGCACTTTTGCCCACTGAATGGTGTCTTTTCCCCTTTAATGTCTATGGAGGTTCTCGATCATCCAGATCGTGGTTGTCCCAAAGGTGCTTTTCAAATGGCAACTCAACTTTCTCTTTGAGAAGTGAAACGTTTTCATGGGGAAAAAACAACTAAAAAAGTCGAATTGCTTGTGAAAAGCATCTTTGGGTTTTCCCCTTTAAGTCCCAAGCATAATCTCACCTAATTCACATTTAAAATGTAGCTAAATGTTATAAATATATGTTTCAGAGAGGAATTGGACTGAAGGTGGGCAAGGAATAGGAGAAGGAGAGAAAGATCAGAGACCAGCATTTGTTTCTGTCTTTTTTCAGATTTCTGAAGTAAGATTTGAGATAATAAGTGCTAATTTCTTAATATTAAGGAACAATTGTATTACCGTACCAAAAATCCACTGTTATCTTGATTTATGCCCACTATTACTTGAATTCCTTGTTATATGTGTTAATTGAGAATTCATTTATATTAATTGAATAATTAATAATTGAATAACATTTTAAATTCAATATGCTTCAGTCTCCATCATGCTTTTACTTATGTTTAGTGATTGACCAATACTAGTTTTTTAAAAAAATAATTAGCACATTTTTATTTATTTATTTTATGACAACTTATTTTATTGACACAACATCCCATTCCAACAACTCAGGGCACGTATGAAGGGAAAATTCTTTGCAATATATGAAATGAAGTAGCAAAGGAAGAAATTTGCAGTGTTTGAAACAAAAATAGATTTTAGGGAAAACAGTAATTTTGAATGTAGCTATTCTCCCAATCCATGATAATGGAAAATGGTGCCATGACTTATGCCATTTCAATCCTTCACAGAAGAAGACTGTAATTATGTTTCTTTGATGGTGAGATTTGATGGTTGGTCCTGATGGCATTTCAAAAGACTAGGGTCTGTGATGCATTGATAATATCTAGCTCTATTCAGAAGCCGAAAATAATGAATGCTGTACTTGTAAACATGGAATACAAGACCTTCTTTTGACATCTATAATTCTTAACCTCTAGAGCTGTTTTTTTCCAACAGAGCATCGGAGTATTAAAAATCAGTATAGCTTACATTGCACTGCTTGGACATTGTTACAGTTTTTATCTTTTGGGGGTAGGAGAACAACCTGCTGGTTTATTATTGGCATTGGCAAATTAAAGCTAAGATGAGGATGATCTTTATTCCTCTTTCATATTCCCCAAGCTGGCTAAAAATGAAGACAGTATGTTCTCCATGGTTTTCTGTACATCCCTTTTTCGATGGTTACAAAGCCCCTCTTGCTTAAGGAAGAGATATAAACTGGGGCTGAGAAACCAGACCTTTCTACATGCAAGCCAGGTCCTAGGAGGAATGGTTTGGCATTTCCAAGCTCCAAAATTAAAGCTGGGTCCCCTGAGTAAGCAGGAGGTTGCCTTTCTTTACTAGCTCTGTTGCTGTGCAGTCAAGAGAAGATGAGCTAGAGTGACAGGTAGAATCTCCAGTTGCCCTTAAATAGCTGCAATTCTCAGCTGTCATTTAGCAAAGCAAATTTCATGCCTTTCCCCCCCTCTTCTTTCTCCTCCCTTCTCTTCCCTGGCTGCTTTCAGGAAATGTCCCAGGAGCAACAGAATTCACAGGCAAAAGCAAAACACAGGGCACTACAGTTCAGACAACACAACGAGAGCATCGACCAGGTTAATTTAAAAAAGAGCGCATGTTTCCACAATGGCAAAAGTAAACTGCAGAGAGCTTGGACTTACAGAATACAGTATTATAGACAAAAGTTCTACACATGTTGCCTTGCATTTGTGGTAATCGACACCAATGAAAACAGAACGAAACATGTACTACAGCTATATTTGATTATGTATGGATATATTTGAAATAGTATACATTGTCTTGATGTTTTTTCTGTAATGTAAATAAACTATTTATATCACACAATATAGTTTTTTCTTTTTCATGTATTTGTTATATATAATAAATACTCAGTGATGAGAAAAAAAACACCCTACTTTTTTTGGCTTTCTTAAATTTGCCGTATCCTAACCACTGCATTCTCTTTTCAAGGTGCTTCTATTTCACAGTTACACATCTAGCTCGTAAATCATATACACACATATACTCAACCCTTGATGAGCTTGTTGGTAGGCTCCTCTTGTTAACGATTTCAAAGGTTTTTGGCATAGAGCTCCTGTTCTGATTTTTTTAGGAAGTCTCACTCCTCCCCAGCCAAATGTCCATTAAATCTGTCTCCCACTTTATGTTTGTAGAAAGACACCCATCTGGTCTCCATCCCCCAGATCTCCAACAATCTGCCACTAATCTTCCCATCATCCAACCCTGCCCTGCTCTTCCCACTGTTCACCCCCATCTTCCTACAGCACACTGTCAAACTTTGTGGTGCTTCCTTCCCCTCCCGTCAGCATGCCCATCCCCTCAGCCTTCCCAGTTTAATCAGATTTTTATTTGAAATCGATTATGGGTTTTTTTTTCTATGGCAGTCGTCTTTTTAACATCTCTTCACGCCCCCTGGATTTCTCTCATGGCCCCTACTTGAAAACTCTCACCTTAAGGCTTCTTTTTTTTTCAATCCTTTCTAACCCGATGGAATATTGGAAGTAATTTATGTGCAGGAGCCTAGGGCTTCCAACTCTCTGTCCATCAGTAGGGCAACATTCCAAAAATGACACAGAACGTGGGAGAAGCCAACAAAAGAAAAATCAAGTCTGAAAATAGCTTGGATTTGGCCAGAGGCTGTGTGCTCCCCCTCCCATGCATCCTTTTGAGAGAAATAGATGGGGAATGGCTCAGAATATTGGTGTCTCCTCCATTCTAACCACCCACAATCCCTCCCTTCTTGGTCATGTGAGCTTTTCAAATTCTATGACTTTCCCCAAACAGAAATCCTCCATTTCTTAATCAGAACTGGAAGGGAGGGACAGCAGTTTAGTCAGTCATAGGAGTAGCCCATTCAACTTGAATACTTTGATGCAGGTGTCCTCTGCAGTAGCCTAATTCAACCTTGTCTAATTAGTCTGTGTCAAGATTACTCTGCTTAAGTTTTGGCCACAAATAAAAATGGTTTCCTTCACTTCTCCATCCCTCACACCCTGTTTTTTAATGTTTTGATTCAGAGTTCTTGATGCCCGTTTCTTCTCTGGGCTACTGCTGCTTAGTTACCACCTGTTCTTTATTTATTCATTAGATGCATATCCTGCCTTTCTTCAATGCTGGAGGCAAAGTACATAGTACATGGTGCTCTCCATTCCTCCCCCCCCAATAATATTTGTGGGGGAAAGGTTGTAGAGAAGTAATAAATGGCTCAAAGCCACCCAGGAAGCTCCCATTGTGGAGCATGGAACTGGCCTTCAGAAGCAAAGGACACACATAGAATGGATTTGCCTGTTCACGAAGTCACTGCTATCAAATACCTACTTCTCCAAGTCAAACAGGTGAAATATCTTCCTATTATCCCATCAAGTACCCCAGGATGTTTTTTGCTAAAGAATGTAACCTTTTCTTTCTGGGAAGTTGCTCATACTTCCAAACAGATGCCATCCGCATTTTGTTTGCAAATAAAGCCAACATGAGGACTGTATTTTTGTAAAAAAGCAATGCATACCAATTTCTCATTTGTGTACTTATTTATATTTGTTTTCTTTGAATTGAACAATGGTTGCTGAGGGTCGTTCCAGATATCCTGCCTACCCGGGGCTTAAAAAAGAAAGGCAACTTTATTTTGACTCCGGCTCCCCTCTTGGCTGAGGGGGTTGGCATGCTGATGGGAGAGAAGGAAGCACCACAAAGTTTGACAGTGTGCTGTAGGAAGATGGGGGTGAATGGTGAGTAGAACAGGACAGGGCTAGATGATGAGAAGATTAGTGACTTCATGGATGCTTCCTTGAGGTTCTCTTGGCAACACTGAATGATTGCTGTTGGTTTCTGGGTTCTTCTCATTAGAATCTACATTGTTCTACACACAGAAAACTAAAATAGAGGAACTTATTTAATCTCCTATACTGTATTTTGCAGTATAGAAGATACTGTATTTTAATACTCATTACAGCTGTGGCTAACAAAAGATGCATTTACTGTAAGAGTCAAAGCAAAGTATTTAGTAGCCTTGCTACTAGGAAGAGAGAAGAAACAACCTTTAATCATTTTGTTTTCAAAGGAGCTTTTGAGGTCTTTTGAAAACAAACCTTTTTCCTGGGATCTATTTCTATTTAAAAAAAAAACCAGAGGTAAGGAGATTTATCCAAGTCTCTTTTTATCCAATCCTGCATCTCTAGGTTAAATTTAGCAGACCTACAGGTAAAAACTGAACTGCATGGAAGCTGTTGCTGGATTGAAAACAATCAGTACTGGTGATTTGGCACACTGTCAAAATAGCACATCACTTTTGTGGCAGTCAGGTAAGATGTTCTCGTTGCAGTCCAGAGAAGATATGGATGGTCTACCTATTCAATTCAGTTTCTTGGGCTATGCTTGGCATGCAGCGCAACAGTGGCCCCTAGCTTTCACTGAGCTGAGAATTTGATGTCAAGAGGCACCTTTGGGTAGTGTCTGTATGACAGAAATGAAAATAGTCACCATCATTGCAAGAGACACAAGATGAAATTTTGACTTAAACCACAGAGGATTCAAACTAGTTTCATTTTGGGATTGGATAAGAACATTAAGAGGTGATTTCAGAGCGGTTTCTCTCATTTGGTTCATGCCATTTGCAAAAAAAAATGGAAGAAAGTGAAACTAAATTGTAGTTATTGAAGATGGTCAATTCAGATCAGTAATAATTTGATTTGTTCCATTTGGGGGGGGTGCACATTTTTTTCTAAAGTGACAAAAAGTTGAATTTTGCTTTTTTGCCTTATTTAATGGTCAGGTTTAATAAAAGTGTCTATGGCCAAAAAAAACCCTTAAATTGTCAAGTTTTATCTATTCTACTTTCAGATTTTCATCACTAATGGAATATTGCAAGTAAAAAAAATCAATAGTAGTATTTCAGTTCCCTGCTGATACATGAATATGTAAAGTGACACAATTAGCACTTGATTGTGATATATGCAGATGGGGCATAGATGAATGTATATTGGATAAAATATAGGGTAATGGCACCTATTTGGAAGGCAAGATATTTTTTATAGAAATATTAATTTCTATAGAAATGTCGTAGGAAAGAAAATGTGTGCATTATAGCAGCATAGAGACAGAAATAACATTCTTCATAATAGTTTAATCTATTACTGATGCTTTCCATACAGTATGTATGTATGTATATGTGTATACATATACACATAAATATACACATACACATACACATATATTCATATATATTTGGCCATCTTGCAAGACCCGAGCCAATTAATTTGGCAACTCTAAAAGAAATGCTTTGCAGCATTTTTTGGGGAGCTACAGGGCAAGGAACTTCCATTTCATCTTTCCTCCCTTCTGGGATTTCTCTAAATGTTGGTATGCTCCGAGCCATCCAACCCTCTTGGCCTTTCCTGCCAAACAGAGCAGCCATTTTGCTTTCCACCTTAAAATAAGCCTTTTTCTTTTCTGTTTTCCATCCTTCTCTTATTGTGTAAACACCTAACACAGTGAGTTGGAGATTGCGGCTTTGGCTGGCTGGAGGAGCATCAGTGAGCCTAAGGGGAAGAAGGAGAGGATAGCTGCAGGGCAGTTATTAAAAATTGGGAGACAATAACTACCTCAACAGCAGCAGCAAGAATAACAATGTAGCCAAACATGCACAGTTGAGAATTAGATTAGCAAATTCTGTTCTGGTGGGCAGCATTGCCAGACATGTCTTCTCCTTGCTTTCTTCTTAGGGCTGAGAGAGCCTGAGTGCGTTCCTGCCTAAGGCTGGGCTAGAACGCTGGTTTCCCCACTCCTAATCCAGCCCCTGTAACCACCAAACTAAACTGGTTCTTGTAAGGCACATATACATACATACATACATACATACATAAAACAAAAAGGCATATATATACATACATACATACATATACATACACACACACACACACACACACACACACATATATATATATGTTATGCCATAAGATGATGATAATTTTGTGAGATACATAAATCAGTCTACCCTAAACCATTACACATTTTAATAAAACCATGCAATTCTTATCTAATATAAACTTACTTCAGAAAAAAAAACCATCAGGGACATTAAGTTCATTATTTTTTCTTTCATAGGTTTGCTTGTAGCTGTAGTTTGTATATGCTACATGTAAAAACTAATACTGGACCATTGCCAGTCTTGATCATTTGTGAAGGAGTGAGCACTCCAAAGATATTTCATTAGATATTAAAATATTTTTAAAAGATATTCATTCCATGTCTCTCTAACCTGAGCTCGGTAAATTGGGAAAAGTTTAAAACACAAATGCTTATTTTAAGGCAAGGAAGGTTGTAGGGGTGGGAGAGAAATATGGGAAAAGAGTCATTTCCAACAGCTGGCTCCTGATGAAATTAGAAATGCAAAGGAGCCTTTCACTGAATAAATATAGTTGGTTCCCTACTCTTTATCATTAGGTCATGCAAATATTTTGCGTCACTTTATCTCTCTTATACATGCTGAAGCAGCCTGCCAAAATCACAAGGACTTCTGCTCTTTTCTGTGTGTTACAATAACAGCAATGTCACCACCTGATTCTTGCCAGAATCCTTGTGGATTGTGCCAGGAACAAGACCATCCTCATACAGACTCTCCCCATCTGAGGGAAGGGTTATCAGCATCAGAAGCAATGGTAGAGATGTCATCTTCTAGAGAGCTGAAGACTGAGCTGGGATACCATTCCCGTCTCTTCACTTCACACTTTTCCATTTCTGTCTTGATTTTGGTCATTGCTTGGCATGATACATGTGATCTGTGCGGAAAATAAAGATGGTCCCAAAAGCGATTCATGCAAAACACAACACAATCCCATGTGACATCCAGGAAAGAGATTACCCATCACCAAGGAATGAAGTCTTTTGCAAAAAAAAAACCACAAAAAACTAGAGGGAAGAAGAAAATGCTTCTTGCTAAGTTCTTCTTTCTTTCCTTCCACCAATTTCTTTGGAACCATGGGCTTCAACCTGGGCCCTGCTCAGAAAAATTATGCTGTTGTCCAGAATGTGTTTCTTAAAACATTGCAATCTAAAGCTTTTGTAATCACCTGAAAACTCTAAGAAAGAACTATTCCTATTAAAGGATGTCTGTGATGTGCTAAAACAGACACATGTATATGTGGCTCATTGTTTGTGGAGTGAGTTTGGTATTATTGAGTTATAAAGATACTAAAAAAATGCTGCAGTCTTTGACAATCGAAGGAATGAATGAATGAATGAATGAATGAAGGAAGGAAGGAAGGAAGGAA
>JANHFL010003213.1:630292-642796 GCA_032468155.1 Oxyrhabdium leporinum | reverse complement strand
GGGAGGGAAGGAAGGAAGGAAGGACTTAAAATTCATTAAAACATATAACATATTTCACAATTATACAGTAAAACAAGTGTAATGAATCATTGGAACAGTGCACCTCACTAAAATATTAATCTTTAAACTTTTTTTCTAATAAATTAGAGAAGAATAGGTTATTCAAAATTATAAGGCTATTTTAAGGAATGTTTTATTCCTTTTTTAGTCCATACGTTTTTATAAAGGATTTTTATTATAGCGAAAAATAATATAAATTAACTTAAAGAAAGAAAAAGAATAGTAAGAAAAAATAAAAATGCAAGAAAAAAGAGAAAAGGAAAATATGATAAAAAAAAGAAAATAAATATATAAAGATGGGACTTCCATCCTTGATCATAAGTTTAGACAAATTTAGTAATTGTTCACATACTATAATATTACAATTAGATATCTCTTCATCTCATAACACATCCCTTATATATAACTAAATCTATCAAACAACAATATTTCAACTCTGGTATCCACAAAAAGTTTGAAAGATTGCCAGACTTTTGTTAATAAATATCTTATTTTAACCTTAATCACATTAACCAACTTTATATTCATTCCTTTCACTTCTAAAAGTCTTAATCTTTAATTCATTCAACTATTGTCAAAGGATTTTATTTCTTCTCACTTCTTTATTCCATCTCAAAGATTCTTCAAGGGATTAACAAGCCTTTAACAAGATCTAGTAAGAAAAAAGATTCTAGATCATTTTCTTCATTCATCATTTGTATTTCCTCTTTGGTTTTTAAAACTTCAGCCAGTTTCTTTTGTATATTCAATAAAGCATCCTTTACCCAGTCATTATTATGGTATGTCATTTATAGTTCCATTCTCAGTACTTTATCTATCTTGTCAGACAAAATTTGCTCCATCTATCATTCCCTCATTGACATCTTTTGGACATAATCTATCCACAGAATCAGATACCATAAAGAGCAGACATCCAAAGCACACATTTGCAATCTATCATCGTGTTTTTAACCAGAGAGGTTCCAAGGAACTGATCTACTCACTGGTTCTTTGGTCTTTGCCATGGGTGTCAGCTTTGTTTTTGCAAAGCTGCCTTCAAGTTGCCATTCCTCCCAAAGAAGCCCAGGAATGCTTTAATCCTTTAAAAAAAAAAAGAGCAGTCTTGCATGATATGTCTAATGATCCATTTAGGCCAAATTTCTGTGATCTAGAATAGGTAATCAGATGGCATTCAGGAAGCTCACAAAGGTATATAAGGTATCCTTGTGATCAAAGATATGAAAAATAAATGTCAAGTTAGCTCTTGAAGCACAGTGAAGACCCTTGGCTTTGGAGTCTATGGAAATACATTCCATTTCAATCCAAGATGCAATCCTGTGTTCAGTCACTTAGAAATGAATGCAGTACATATCTAAGAATAGAAATAAATGTAAAACCCAAAAAGCAGAACCACTTTTTCCTCCTTCTCCCACTTCTAACAGCAAAATCAAAGTCTTCTGTGCCAGGTATCTGCTGGGTGGGTGGCTGGATAAAATCTATTCCCATGATACATTTAATTAGCTCAATAGGGGGTTGAAAATGTTATGGAAACAACAAAGGAGTTTGATTTCTTTTTGGTTCTTTCTCTCAATGGATTTAAATTTGGATCAAAAATGAAGCAATGTTCTTTAGTAGGTGACAAGCCAAAACAAACTCAGGGTTTTGACTTCATATAGTCAGTAGTGTCATGGAACATTTAAACTGAGCCATTTTGTCCAGATTGCTAATCTAATCCTTCAAAAACAAACCGTTTCAAAAGAAAAAAACAATCAAAGCAGTTTTGGGTACAATTCTGAAAACCTCCCCAGTGCTGAGACATGGATGGCCACTTTCATCACCTTTATTCATTCTGGGTCTTGATGTTTTGAATAGAGACATAAGGCAAGATGGGGAAAAATTCTGGGGTGAAAATTAAGAAAGAAGCGTATAAACTAAGAACATTTGTTGAGTTTAATTTTCAATTAATTTTGAACATTAAACTCAACAAATTTTGGACAACCACAGCAGCAAGACGACTATATGCACAAAAATGGAAACATATTTTGATTTCTACCATAGACAAATGGCTATAGGAGCTGATGGAGTTGGCAGAAATGGCTAAATTGACTGTTTTGATCAAAGAAAAGAATATGAGTACGTTGTTGCTACATGGAGACCGCTTCTGGACTTTGTGCTTGAAGTGAGAAAAAAAATGAAACTTTGATTTTAGGTTTCACTGATTAAACTGATTTGTTTTTATAGAAATGGCTAGTTTATATTATTATGGAAAATAAAAAGTTGAGGTCCGATGTTAATGCTTTATTTTACTGCAACAGAGGGAGTTGGAAGTCAATGCCTTTTTTCTTCTTTTCTTCCTCCCCCCTCTCACTTCTCTTTCCCCTTTGTCTCCCCACTGTGTCTTCCTATTTGCTTTTTTATTTTTGTATTTTATTATCTAATAAAATGTTTAAAGAACAAATTTTGGACAACTGACTAGAAGAGATAGATGTATTAATGGAGAAACTAAGAGAAATTAGTGCATTGGCTAGAGTTAAAAGGATCAACAAAGAATGTGAAGATGGAAGACCAAACAGAACTGTCTGTAAAAAATGGGTTTCATATTGAGAAAAAAAAGTAAAATACTTAGTTATTACTCTAACAAACATGACTTCTCAATTTATTTAGATGGGAAAAGTTACAATTGTCAACGTTGGGAAGAATTTGTGTGAAAAAATGTATGTGTTAACTAGTATGCTGTTCTTATTTCAAACTACCTATTTTAAAAACTGATGCACCATTTATACAGTGGCAAAATTATTTATATGGCAGAGGAAGAAATGAAGGATTAGATATAACATTCTCCAATATGCAAAGGAAAGAGGAAGATTGTGATTACCTGATTTTAAATTGTATTTTTCACCCTGCTGTTTGGTTTGAATGCAGGAATGGCTATTAAGAAACAAGAGACTTTCAGACTTAGGTGATCATAATCTAAGGTTTGGGCAGGGTTATTTATGGTATGATGAAATAAACATAGATTTTAAAAATTGCCATATCAGGAATACCATGTCATGAAAATAGAATAGATACAAACTCAAGTTACGCCTGAAAGCCTCAGCCCAAGAAATATTCTACAGAAAAGTGACCATGAGCAAAGAAAAAAAGATTATCTTGTCTAACAAAAAGAAGAGCTTAAGATGAAATCAACAGAACAATTGACTGTACAGGGATTTAGTTTTCAACAACTCATGACCTCTTGGGTCAACTTTTCAGAGAGATTTTTTTAAACCTGATTCCTCAATGCCTTCAACAAGAACAGGGTTTCTAATGTACTGAAAAGTTTATAAAAATTTGAGGGAATATTCACAAATGCTTTGAAAGTAGCCTATGTTTGACTGCATAGCACAATCAAACATCAAGAGTTGATCATAGGAAATGTTTCGACACTTTTTATTATATCATAAAATGCTACATTTAAACGTTTTTATATGTGTCAAATTTCAACTCCAGAGCAGACTCCAGAGCAGGTCCTTGATTTTGGAGGCATTCCGTAAGCTGGTCCATATGAAGTACCTTGGTTGAAAAAGTTTTGTCCTATGATGCACATTTCATCCAGTTAAAATTATAGACACAAAAGTTTTAGTAGAATGTAGATAGTTTCCATATGCACAAGTAAAGGAAAGATTTAATATGGATAAAAAAATACCAAGAATAGCATATCATAAAATGGAATTTGAAAACAAATTATATACAAATGATGAGCATATGATTGCTAAAATGTACCGTATAAACTTTCACTGAGATTTGAAACAGAAGAAAGTTAAAGAATGTAAGTAAAATGGGTCAAAAGCTTTGGTTATAATATTTAAATAGATCAGTTGGACAAAAGTTGAAAAGGTTTGAAATATCCATCATCTTACAATTTAAAAGAGAACTTTTATAAAATGATGTATCATTGGTATATAACACCAGAGGAATTGCTTCAGATGTACAATTCTTTATTTGTAAAATGAAAATTAAATGCATACATATAGGATGAGGGAATAGCCAGTTTGGTAATGAGAATTATGAGGAAAAAAGTCTTGGATTAGTGTTGATTGTTAAACTAAATATGAACCAGTAATCTGATGCAGCTGCAAGAGGAAAAATGTAGTTTTAGCCTGTAGGAACAGATGTATAATTTCTAAATCACATAATTCCTATTTATTCTGCTTTGATCAGTCCTTAGATCAAGAATTGTGACTAGTGCTGCTTGCAGTATTTTAAGAAGAATTCAGAAATATTGTAATAAAGAAGGGAAATATAGTGATCAGGGGACTAGAAATTATAAAAAGAATGAAGAAACTGTATGTTTAGCCTTGGCTAAAAACAATTAAAGAAGTTTTCAATAGCAGTCTTCGAATATCTGAAAAGATGTTGTACAGATACATTCATATTGTAGAGTTCAGGACCTAGAACAAATTTAAGCTATTCTGGTTACATGTTATAAAAACTTCTCAAGGCAAAAGCAGTTTGACAATAGAACCAACTGGAGAAGTGGTGGACTCTCCTTCCTTGGACAAATTCAATGAGTGGCCATACAAACATCTTTAGGTTTCTATTCTGCCTGGCAAGACAGAGGTTGTTTAGATAGCCTAAATAGACTCTTCCATCTTTAGAGTATTATAATTCATCCACAATACCTCTCTGGCCACTTCTAAGGACAATGAACAATTGATATCCAAATTTATAAAGTTCTAGAAGGTGGCAGGAGGAAGACACAGAATATCAGACCACTCATCTATCTAAACATAAAGAGAATAATCCATTCATTTCTATGAAATTGATATCCTTAAAGCATCTTAAATGAAATGCAAAAGAGGCTGAACAACACGAGGGTACATATAAACAGGAAACAAAGAATCCTGATGTAGGAACATTAAAAAAGAGATCCCAGTAGGATCTAGTCTGGGACCCTAAGCGACAGCATCCCATGGGGACAGGCATGATGATCGGTGCAACTCGGAATCCACAACAGATGAGGAAAGAATGGCCAGACAGAACAGAGGCCCTGCAACACAACAATATGAGCATTGGGGGGGGGAGGGGGGTGTTAGTCCCTACTAATGCCCACAGCAGCCTTATATTCCTATCTTACCCTCTGGATCATCAGAGGCACAGTCTACCCATATGATGCCTAGGAACCATGCTCACCATCAGTTAGGCAACCAATTGTCTTGGAGAATCTGAGTCTGAGAATATTGGGGAAGAAGTACTGGGATACAAATGGGGCAGGATAGGATGAGTAGCAGATTGATGGGAAGCACTGATAGGGAAAGAATGAGTGAAGGTTGTAGACTGGTATCTCGGTTTAGAATATTGCCATTCTCGGATGATATTTTTCTTCCTTCTCCTCTTCCCCCTATTTCCCCCTTCTCCTTTTTTCTTCCGCAGGAATCACTGCCTGGGAGACCAAGAGGCAAGATATGATGAATCTTTGCTAGTAATTTCTGGTGCAGGTATTTATGGGATATCAAGAACTTCCTACCTCTAAATAACTGTCCTTACCAGTTGTTACAGCACCATACAATCTAACGAGGAAACCTCACTTAACATGATGGTATAGAAAAAAGATGAAATGATTTGGTTAGTGACTAGAGGGGAAAGTCATGCCATAGCAACAAGGGAATATTCATACCAATCTGTATCCACATGCAAGTAGTAATTTGTAAAGATGCTTTCATCGGAGCCAAAGGCTTTTGTTATATGAAACAGTTCAACATGCATAATCATTTATCATTTGAAAATAGAGTTATTTCACCTTTGGATGCACCCCAACTATCACAGTTGTTCGACAATGTAGATGCAAATCAGGATGAATCATAACACCACTATTAAAAGTAATTGCATAGACAGCAGAAACACAGAAGCTTACACCTCCTGCCTATATCCTCCCATGTAAGATCCTGTGCCATTGTGGCAGAAAAGAACTCACCATGAAGTGCCAAACAGCTAGAGAAGGTCCAACATTCATTACTGATCTAAAGTTAAAAGGTATATTGTGGTACATGCATGCCAAAACAACTAGACACAAAGATAGTTTCTTCCCCCATGCCATCACTCTGCTACACACCTAACTCCCACAGCACCGTCTTATGCCTAAAGATATTTGTAATAGGTTGTATTGCTATTATCCTTGTCATCTTCTCATCTTTCTCACTTCTCATCTTTCCTACTACCAGTACCTTCTCCTATTGGTATAATGATTTATCAATTGTTGTTTGTAACTTATGATTTATGATCTATGACTTATCACTCTGTTGTTTGTATGTACACTGGGAGCTTATTCCTTGTGTGTTGAATCACACTTGGCCAATAAAGAATTCTATTCCATTCCATTCCATTCTATTCTATGAACCACAGTGGCACAGTGGTTAGTATGGAGTACTGCAGGCTACTTCTACTGACTGCCAGCTGCCTGCAATTTGGCAGTTCAAATCTCATCAGGCTCAAGGTTGACTCAGCCTTCCATCCTTCCGAAGTGGGTAAAATGAGAACCCAGATTGTTGGGGGCAATCTGCTGACTCTAAACTGTTTAGAGAGGACCGTAAAGCACTGTAAAGCGGTATATAAGTCTAAGTGCTATTGCTATTCTATTCTATTCTAGTCTACTCTATTCTAGTCTAGTCTAGTCTGAACTGAGGCAAGAAAAAGCAACAGCACCAGATTAGATAGCTTTTCTATAGAATGTGACAATGGAGCTTGTGTATACACTGGTAGAAAATCCCAAAGACAGAAAGAATTCACAAACTGATAAGGAGACAAGATAATCACAACAGAAGCCTAGCATCTTCCATAGTGTAAAACCATTACAGATACATTCTTTGAAAGGAAACATAGCAGCTTTGCTATAGACTCATGCAAAGCTCTAATTATTATTCTAACGAGCAATCTCTGTACTTTACTGTAGAAAGGAGTAAGATAAGGAAATGGCTTGAATTTACGGCCTCCTTTCCAGGCAAGAACTCGAGTCAATTAGTAAATGCAGATTAGCACAATAATAAAAATTCTGTTCTTACATGAAAGGTACAGTGAAGAACATTTATATTGCATATTATATTCACATAAAATGCTACATCAATGGAAGTAAACACAAGCAAGATTCTACAACGGATTCAATCTGAGTTTTTCTTTCAACCTATACCAACACATACTGAAAGTGGGTTTTAACAGGGGCAAAGCCTTTCTTCGGGTAGGATGCCTGCACCTTTCAAATTGGTGTGACTGCTCATCAGGCCCAGCTGGAGACATTTTCATTAGATGAGCGGGTAGAACCTATCCGCTCATTAACCAAGAAGCTTGTCTCATGTTTGAGTGGAGATATGCCTTAAATCTTTCTGTTCTCATTCAGCTATAGAGAACTGAAATGAAGTCAAGGCCATCCAGACCTCAGGAATGCTGCTGGCACTGGTAGAAGGTCAAAAGATTGCAAGGTGGAAAAGTGGCAGAAGGGAAGGGAAGGAATCTAACTGACGATATGGCTTTGCAGATTCTGTCCTTTGTCAGTCAGGATGCTTCAAACTCAGCTGTCTTGGAGGACCTCAAGTACTTAGTACAGTCCTTATATTAACAGCTTGTTATGTGGCTCCTTCGTGCATTCCTTGAACTGGATCTCTTGAACCAGGCTAATTTATTTGGTTTCCTTGGTTTGCTTCCTTCCCCTCCCTTCTGCCATTTTTGACTCTTAGTTTCCCCTCAGAACACAAAGGTTGCTTAGCCTTTGCAATTGGGACTTGGTTTGTGACTTGATGTTGATGCAATGAAAAGTATTTACCATCAGATTTCAGCAGAACCATTTGAGGATGAAGTTAGGGATACTAGATCTGGGCTTCAAAACTTTGGATGGTCACTAGATGGTAGCAAATATACACTGAAAAATCTGAACTTTTTGCTGCTATCTAGAGCTAATTTGGATTTCTGCAGTCCAATCTGGTAGTTTTGCATGAAATAGAAGACATAAAATGAGACCTGGGGCTGCATTCAAAGTCCAAAACCAATTGCTTGCCCAGCCATGTTCTAGATTATCATTTTCATAATGGAGAAGAATTGAAATAAATATTTTAAAATACTCTATTTCAGAATAATGTAATCCTTTGCTAGTATACTTTTCTCCCAAATTGGTGTCCTCTAGATTAGGGGTGTCAAACTGGTGGCCTGCAGGCTGGTTGCGTCTTGCACAGGCCATGCACACCCCAACTCTGCGAAGAGGAAAAACATCATGAAACATCACGTGACAGCAACGTGACATGGCGAGTTTGACACCTGCGCTCTAGATGTACTTGAAATACAGTTCCAAACAGTTCTCAACAGAGGGTGAGGGATACAACATCATTTATCTCCAGTCTACAACACAGTCCTTTTATCAGTTCCAAGAAAGCTTCACGCCCATTTGCACCACTCAGGTGACCCTGATGACACAGATAAACCTACAAGTGGCCTTAAACGCTCACTAAAAGAATGCAAATGACCAGCTATCTGCAAGGAGTATAACTCCTTCCATTCTCCACCATCCAGACAGAGCTGAAGAAGCTTCTTGTTTGAGAAGCAAAATGTCTTCAAAGAAAAACCAGTTGCCTCTTGAACTATACCTTTGGTATAGTTCCAAATGTTTCTTGGTAACATGGTTCTGCCAGTGAAAATCCAGTTTTATCACATCTAGGGGACACCACATGGTGGAAAACCAGGCTGAGAAATGTTTAGGCAATGCCAGTGAGATATATTTTATTTTAAAAAGAGGCAACAAATACAGTGAGTTCCTTGGAAAACTTGATTGATATAGAAGTATGTTCTGTATGCACACCTTTGTTGAACTCCATTGAACAAGCTGGGAGCATCTATGCGTAACATGACAGTTCAATACAGCTCATTTTTGCAACCAGAGTCCCCCACAACCTGATGTATTTCTGTAAGAAGACTGTCCCTAGTATAATGGTACTGTAACAAATCTGTCAGGTTTGTTTTCTCCTACTTTTTTTCTTTCGAAAAACTCAAGTTCTTGTCACTACATTTATAATAACATATGGAAATTTAGGCCAATTTTTATCCCAAAATGATCTTAATTTTGACTTGTTCTTGGCTGTGGATCACCTTCTTAGAACATGTCTTAAAAGTTAGCAAGAGATTTGGTTTATTAGGAATGCCCTGCTTCAGTAAAAGCTATTGAAATAAAGCAGTTTATCTGACTGCGATATCAGGGGAGTTCCTAGTTGGCAAGTGGGAATCCTGGAGTGAAAGGACAACTGAGATCTTTATGCAGCAAAGGCTCCCTTCTTACATGTAGAAGATATATTACAGGTAGAAGATATATTTTAATGACTTCAGTGGCAAAGCCAATACAAGACATTTTCCATCTATGGCAAAGGCTGAGATTGTACTCTTTCTGCAATTCCATGAAGAGAAGATGGCTGGACTTTCAATGGGGTGTTTTATATCAACAGTGCTAACAGGATATGATTGTACACTGCACCTGAGAAAGAGCATAAGAGATGTTTCCTCAAATTCCAGTAGAAGAAAATCACCCCAGGGATTGAAAGAAAAATATGGGTTTATCATTGTCTCTCACCTATCCAAATTTGCATGGGAGTGGCACAGCAGGGTAGGCTGACCCTATTGAGTGGGCCATCCTTCTTGCATTGGAATGTAGCCAGTTTGGCCTGCCCCACAACCAAAATGTAAGGTTATAAAAAACTGTTACATCCTGACAATCAAGACCCCACAAGTAAGAGGGATTTATGGTAATATCATCTTAGCTCTGTTCTGCTATTCTTCATTGTTTCAGTGCCTATTTATGACCCATAATAATCATAATGGAACTTGTCTGACATTATCTAGACAATATAGCGATTTTATAATGGAATCCCAAAGTAATTTGGCTCCCATGTGCTATTTTTAAATGCCACTAGACACTATATCACTATTACTAAATTATCTTGGTTTGTCTTTTTTTAAAAAAAAATCAGCTACCCTTCTTTATTTTGCTGTGCTGTTTAATAAAACTTACTTTCCTATTTCAAATTCTCCTTATGTTACATAAAGCATTGTCAACTTTGACAGCATCAAAATATACAGATAACTGAAAAAGATGTGATGACAGGTTTCCTCTTTTTTACTGATATTATAGTACAAGGAAAGAGGTAGCTTCAGTTTGTCAAATGTAACAGTGAAGATATTGAGCTTATGTTTATGTTAGTAGCAAGAGATAGAGAAACAAATACTTAGGAAATGCCATCTATGTGTCATGGCAATTTTTTTCCTTATGACTATAACAGATCCTTATTTCTTCCCCGCTCAAACTCCCACCAATGCATTTATAAGTATACACTTATTGTCAGATCTGGAATCTTGTGGATTTAAAATTAACACAATACATTAAAGCCTCTGGTCTTGTTAAAAACCAAAACAAGAGTAGTAGGAATTCCGCATGGGGTGAAGAAGAAAGAATGATTCAATGTATTGTACTCTAATTCAAATTTGCCTACTCTTTTCTGGCTTTGTTAGCAGTAGATATTATGCATACTGAGTACTGTTGTGCACAGGCCAATCACAACTGCACGTTTTTCAGGATCAGCCACCACAAGAGAAAAAACGGGTTCCTTGATCATTCACTGTCAGACTGCCATTCCCTTGGACCTTTGCCCAAGGACAGAGTATGCTTGTTATTGAGTATAATCTCTCACTTCACCCCTTGTTCCTCCTCCATGACTGTCACCTATCATTTTTTGATACAGGTTTAGTGGTCTTCCAGAAGAGTACTAGAACCTGCTCAAGAATAGCCTGATGGGCGATAGACATGGAGCATCTTTGAATCTGCAACAGGTTAGTCATATAGGTAGTTAAATACTCTACATACATACTTGTCCAACCTGCCCAATTCCACATTTAGAGGAGTAAATGGTGTTCATTTTTACTCAGGTGCAGGCAATGCTTGCGGGGGGAGGGGAATGAAGTCAAGGAATCCAGTCATTTTCCATAACCTATCTACATTAAATCAATAAGAATAGGACCAGTTGCCAGTCTTGTACGTACATACATACATACATACATACATACATACATACACACACATGCACACGAATAGTATGTCAGTGAAACATGGACACTAACCTCACAAACGATACAAAAACTAGGAGTGGTGCAAAGAGCCATGGGAAGATACATGCTCGGCATTACAAGACAAAATAGAAAGAGCTGCACATGGATTAGAGAGCAAACGAATGGATACAATACCATCAAAAGAGTAAAAGAACTGACATGGAAACGGGCCGGTCACATAGCAAGAAGAACTGATGGCAGGTGAACCAAAGAAGTAATGGAATGGATCCCACTTGATAAAAAGAGTCCACGACAGAGACCTAAAAGAAGATGGTTCAATGACATCAGCAAGTATTGGGGGCCCAGTTTGGCAAAAGAAAGCTCAGAATCGTATTAGTTGGAAACATGCGGAAGAGGCCTTCATCCTGCAATGGATAGACAATGGGTAAAATAATGATGAAGATAATAAACATTACAATTATGGTTATATACAATTATATATATAAATTGTAAATACTTATATGACTCCACATTCCTAGGACTATAACTATTTTGTTTTCGATTTTGCTGGAATAGAGTACTACCAATACCAGCTCCCCATATCAAGGAAGAATTGGGGAATATTTTTGGTTTTTTTCCAATTTCTTATTTTTGTAAATATGTAAAATTTCTGAAATAGGTCACAAGACGTATTTCACAAATTGTTCAGAATGTATAAAGGCATTTCATATTTCTGTGGAAATGTGAACAAGAAGGAAAATTTTATCACGTGTGGTGGACATGTAAAAAAACCTAGAAAATTCCAGATTCAAATACCCACACTGATTCAGAGGATTTTGAAGATTAAGTTACAATTGAAATAAAAGTTTTTCTTTTGGAATTGATGAACAGTTGAAAAAAAATCATGGAACTCTGTTTTGATATATGATAATTGCAATGAGATTGTTATAGGAACAAAGGTGGAAAGGTTCAGCATTACCCATGATAGAGGAATAGTTGATGAAGATGATGGAACTTGCCGAGATGGCTAAACTGATCAGAGAAAAGACAATATCTATGTATATTGCTACATGGAAATCCCTAATGGATTTTTTGTGTAAAACAGAAAAAAATGAATTTGTGATCTATGATTTTGATGATCAGACGGGATAGATTATGAAAAGAAGAGCAATATGATGTAACTTTACAGAGGTTAAAATATATTCCTTTATCTCCTTTTTCTTTCCTTTCTATTTTTCTTCATTTGTTCTTTTCTTTTCTTGCTCTTTTTTCTTTTTCTTTTTTTCTTCTTTCTTTCCTTTATATTAGTAAATTGAGTTAGTGTAATGGTGTTAGATTTTGATAGATAGATATAGATAGATAGATAGATAGATAGATAGATAGATAGATAGATAGATAGATAGATAGATAGATAGA